>OZ005758.1:26994681-27285582 GCA_963930825.1 Silvanus unidentatus | reverse complement strand
CCCCTTTCAAATCTATTCGGCTGAAAGAAAATTGCTATGATTTTGTTTGCTTTTTGGCACACATTTCATCATACATCTCTTTATTTCTGCAGGACGTTCGTACCAAGGCATCAATGAGGAGATCATTTGGGTCAGTATAGGAATGGGCATTGCAATTGCAGTGCTCATAACTATAGCCCTCTGCTACATAATGCGAGAAAAATGTATACAGAGACGAGAATATTACATCACTGCATGAGTGGTGCCATTGTAAATAGCAATACTTTCCCTATCGTTGTTAGTTTTAGTATGTAAATCTCGTTTTCGAAAATGAATATTTTTTAGGATTTTTTTCCATTGTATAAAATGTAAAATCAAAAAACCATTTAAAAAAGAATGTGTGATAAGAATCTATATGCCATCTCCAAATAAAATGGCATTTCTATTTAATTTCGTGCCAAGAATATATTCAGGGTAGTTTCTAGTCCTCCCCTTAAAAATGTATAGCAATGTAGGCCTATTTTCAATGTCCTTTCTTTGTGGACCAAAAACAGCAACAACCAAATGAATAATGTTACAACAAAATAATGTGTTTTAGCTGTGTTTAGACTTAATATAGACATAAATGTATGTCAATTTTAAACAAATTATACACAATTATACAAATACAAGCTCCTTCAACGAAATAATCCCGATTCGTTTTATTCCATAAACCCTGTTTTAACAAACGAAATTCCTTGCTTTCAGGAATGTGATGTTGAAACACACATTGCCAACATAATTAGGCAGCTTGTTGCATTGGAAAAAACGAGAGCCACCCCCATTGCATTCCACGTGATTTACACAAAACGATGTTCACATAGTGAATTGGGGAAAAAGCGTTCTGTTTAATGGATTAATCCACAGCTCTTTTCCGATTGAAATGTAAACATGCTGTTTGAATTACATATGTTATGTAATCCACTCTTGTTTCTGTATTTATCATAAATCTTCTCGAATTACAACACTAGACACATTGTGGAAGTTTCTAGTCTTGTGCTTAATTATCGCCGCAATGTTGACTTTTCCGGTTTTCATTTACAAGCTTGAAGAAATTTCTATTTATGTTCTGGAAACAAAGAGATTTTTCTCTACTGGAAATATAGCAATCTCTCAACATACACGTGCATCTAACATAAATTATACCCCGGTTTATATCTCATTCGTCGCTGGAAAGAAATTGCCTGAAAAAACTCGCATTTATTCGACTTGTTCATAATTCAATTTAAACATGCTATAATGACGTTCAAATAAGAGATCAAATGAAATAGTAATAACCGTCCAACAGTTTATTGATTTTTCTCAATGTACAAATCGTATATCATCTTTGCCATTGCACAGTCCTCGACGGCCATACCTGGGAAACAACACACATATTTACTTGTGTGAGCACTTAAAAATCGTTTGTCTAGAGATTTGACCTTTTTTCAGATGTAAAAGCGAATCTTACCCAAACTTTGAAAGACAGTGATTCGATTAGGGTGCGATAGCAGGTCACCTGTAATCACATTTCCAATTTCACCTCTCAATACGGCACCGATTTTTTCCAGTCCACTCAATTCCTTCTTCGCACCGCTCCAATGATCGATGAATATTTCGCTATTTTGATAGATTTTCGGCTCAAGTTCACTGTAATGACAATGTGGATTTGCTCCGACAGCTGGAAATTCCCGGAAAAAATCAATAGTCCACAAGTGGTCAATAAATTACAGTCCAAATTGCAATTTAATGGGGTGGGTCGAGGTATTTATGAGTCTTACAAATGCATAAGTCGACCCCACTTCAAAAAACCCACCAGCTGCGTACCTAAACTTATATTTGCTGCATTTACTTTTAGTTTGTTTTTAAACTTTCAACAGTACACGTCATTGATACAAACGCAAAACAATAATCCACGTAAGTATATTCTATTCCAATTACTTAAATTAACTACATACCATTAATATGCACCCCTTTCTTAACCCAATCAAATTGAACGATCGGTTTTAGTGATGTTGTCGCTGTAATTATAATATCCGCATTTTGAACGCATTCCTCATTACTTTCTACACATTTAAATACGTTCTTTGTCGTTTTCTTGTTCATATCAGCAACCAATTTCCGGGCTTTGTCAGCATTATGATTCCAAATGCGAATCTAATTAAAAAAATGCCTGTTCACTGTGTTAATAAATTACACGTGTTGTTCACCTCATCAAAATCGAAAAAGTAAGAGAAAGCTTGTGCATGTATCGCACCTTGGACCCCTGCCCCCAATATCGCCAATATTTTACAATGTTTCAACTTGTCCTTTAATAAATGTCGTGTGGCGACTACTGATGCTGCAGCTGTTCGCCAAGTTGTGATTTCCGTACCCGCAAGCACCTATCAGAACAAAGACCAGATTATTGTGAAACGACAGTTGATAAGAGTGTTACTCACCGCCTTGAGGATTCCGGTGACCTCGTCTAAAAGAACAACATTCGCATTCACTGTGGGTTTTTGCATATTGACATTGTTTGGATTAAATGTAACCAATTTACAAGCGAGTGCTCCATATGTTGCATCATTCAAATATCCGGGCATTGATAATAAAACGGTGTTATTGGATGTGCTGGTTGCTGTGCGAGGCTCTTGATTTGCGTTCCCATTCGAGACGCTTTTCATAGCAATTTCTATGGCCTTATAAGTTGCGTCCCAGTTAAGGAGATTTTTCACTTGTTCTTCGTTTATAAAAAGCATTGTAAGAATTCTATTCACTTTAATCACCTTAAAACTGTGGAAATTTTACTGTATTGTCTTTAAACAAAGTTTGTGCTTACCTTTAGAAACAAGTTTTTATCAGGAGGTTTTTTGTTTATTTTTCTACTTGAATTGTTGATAACTATCTTAATTTATGCCAGGTAAAAATGTTTTGCAATAAATTCCACTCTTATTTGGTATTTAAGTTAGTAATTAAAGTTAAAATTGTTGATTGCAGAATGTCCTTGTTTCGAATTTGAAAATAGACGCAAGGGGTCGCGTTTGCATGAATTTGGAACAGTCTTCTTTATCGACTAGTGACTGTGACTATGACTGGTCAAATATTGATGTTTTGTTTCTCTGAAGTAAAGCACATTTCACGTACCCATTCTGTTTTGTTTCTTTTTAGTTGTTAGTTTGTCTGTCGAATTCTCTTCAATTACATCATAATGAAAATTATTTATTAATGTGCTGTATTATTTAAGTGCAATTCCGTTTTTAAAATGTATGATCTATGATTGAATTAAATTTTCTCTAAATCTATATCTAATCATTTTGTAGTCTTTAGACATGGCTTGGAGCACAGTGGACGACTTCCAGAAGGATCTGTGGGAGTATTCTGGGATGGACATGAATAACAAATTTAAACATGCACCTCCACGGACGATCATCGACTTCCAAAACAAAATGTCAGCTAATCGAGGCAAATCCATTTTTGACGAAGAAAACTCAGACGGAGTGACGCATTTTATTTGTGGAAGAGGCAAAGGATTCAAAAATATTACCATAACTCCCGGTGCCCCGATTTCCACTGACAGTAAACATGACGATGAACTAAGGAAAAAAATACGAGAAGTAAGAAATGAATAGTTATATTTTTGCTTCAATATAATAACAATTTGTTTAGGTCTCTGGTTTTGGTCACAGCAACGAATTTATAATGGAATCGTTGAATTTGCCGAAATATTCCCCCAGTTCGAGCAAGACTGCATCCATTTCTTCAGAGGAAGTCGAGGAATTTGAAGATGCTCAAGAGCCTGCACCATCCTCTCCGCCGCCATTAAGTGAAATCTTGAAGAGGGGTCGTTTGGATCACAAGAAAAAGACCAAGAAACCCAAGCTTCAATGTCTTCAAGAATTTCCTCCGTTGTAAATTTAATGGCGAGAAGTGCATAAAATAATATTGACAACTCTGTTTGACTCAGTTTGCAAATCTGTATAATATGATCGTGTCAATATTAATTTCTTGCTGACAAACGCCTTGAACGCTTTTCAATTTTTTGTCTTTATTCTTGAAAAAATTCAATGACAAATGCACTTCTCTGCCATTTGACCAACTTTGTCCAATTTAACCGAATATCCAAGCTATAGGATGTAATTTTAAAATAAACATTAATTTTGCATATTATTAGATTTAGATTTGAAGATATTATTTGAATAATCCTAATTTGTTATTAATAAACAATAGTTTCTATAGCATTCTAAAACCGTTTTTTATTTGTCAAAATTTTTTAAAGAGTGTAATCCCAACTATGGGAACAACAAAAAAATATGCCGGTTCCAAAGACGAACACAATCACAGACAAAATACCGGCGAACAATCTTGGATCAACGAAAAAACATACCAAAAATACACCGGCCAGTTTGTTTACAACAATTTACACGGTTCTGGTTTCTATTTCATTGAAAATGAGAACAAAAATCGTTATTTTTATGATGGTACATTTTACACGAATGAATTGAATGGTTATTGTACTGTTTATTACATGAATGGCGACACATTTTACGGTTTATTCAAATGTAATGTACGTTTTGGTCCTGGCATTTATACGTACCACAAGGATGATGGAATTGCAGCGGATTTGGGGTTCTGGAATGAGCACAAGTTGCGAAGATTGGCGTGCACAGTTGACAATACAATACCGAAATTAGGCAAAACTCTTGAAGGGAAGACAAATATGTTGCGGTTTAGGCGAATTGTGCCAGCTCGACCTTCAAACGAGGACATTGCTAGGGAAATTTTGCAACATTTGCATGCTAACAAAACAGTTTTGAATAAATCTTCCACTTTGTACAATTCCGATATCCAGGACATTAACAGTTTGTTTTTTAACAGACAAATGTACGATAAAGCCTTTCAAATAAATATTCTATATGATAAAAATGCACGAAAAGCACAATTGGATAAAATCAACGAAAGACTCTGCCAAATCCGCTGTTTGAAGGACTATTTTATGACTTGTGGACAATGTTATTGTTTACCAGGCGAACAGGACAAAAAACGACCTTCAATTAACCATAATGACAATGCTGAAGATGAGATATTGTGCCCCATTTGTTTATGTGATGACAATTCCATGTTTGAATCGCCACCAACGAAATTAGCAAGTCTTGACAAAGAGCAACAGTTTTTCATTAGTTTACAGGCTGGTTTAATGAAACCCCAACATTATCCAGCCCATAAATCCATCAATGTTGATGAGTTATTAGCTTGGAATAACGAGCCAGACATTATTGATATTTTGCAACATTGTTTTATGCATCGTAAACGCGACAATTTCAAGTTGGAAGCGTTTTTGCGAGGACAAAGGGAAGAATTTCCTGTTTCTGGGGAGTATGAAAGTGCCTGTAAAGAATTTTTAGAGTCCTGCCAAATTGGGGATGTTAAAAAAGCCGAAAAACTTCTTGTAAAACATGATTTGAATCCAGATTTAAGCGATTCGAATGGAAATGGGGCTGTAATAAGCGCTGCTAATGGAAATCATGTCCAAGTCCTGGAAATTTTAGTTAATTATGGCGCCAAATTGGATTTGGTGAATGATGAAGGTTTATCTGCATTAAATTTAAGTCTGCTGAATTATTTGGCTGTCTTGTGCGAGATAAAAGACTGGGAAGCTGCATTTTTAGATGTTTCTGAAGCCATTTTACAAGATATTCAAAATTGGTTGCCATTTTCGAATACAAATTTTGAAAATCAAAGATTATCTTGCAATACCAAATATCTTTTCACTTTAGATCCCAAACAGACTGCAAATCAAGAAGATCCTAAATTAGTCGACATCCAAAACACAATCAAAGCTTTATTGTGCTTTGGGGTTGATCCAAATGCTGTTTCGGTTCCATTAAATTCGTTAATCTTATCCTTGTTTACCGAAAACCCAAAACTAGTCGAAATTCTACTAGAAAACGGTGCAAAAGCCAATATTTTACATAAAAATCACTTAACATGTCTTCATATTATCTGCTCTTTAAAAATTTCCCCTGAAAATATTGAAATCTGCAGACTCCTTTTAAAATTCAATTGTAATCCGAATGTCAAGACCAAACACTCTTATTTATGTGAACAAACAAAGAAAATCGCAGGTTTCGGTTGCGATTTAAGTTGTTACGATGATTTAGGCCGTAATCCTTTGCATATATTGTGCATACGAACGGATTTCAATGAGACAAATGCTCATTTATTCGCTGAGATGGCAAAAACGTTGATTTTGCATCAGACAAATTCCAGTGATTTATTTATCGGACATACTGCTTTGTCTCTAGCTGTGCTACATGGTAATCTATGGATAATTAAAGCTCTAATTCAGCTGGATACCGTGAACCAATATGAATTATTAAACCACAACATGGGAAATATTCTAACAGTTCATCTATTGAAACGTTACGCAAATTTTTTACGTCCAAATGTGGTTGAGCAGGTGTTAAAATGTTTAGTAATCGATTTGGAAGTGGATCCATTCGAGCCAATTGGAATATTTGATAATGTTATTGAATTTCTGGAAGGGGAGCACAAGAAACCTGTAGAGAAAAATGGGAAAAAGAAAGCCAAGTCCAAGAAAAAGACGAAATCAAAAAAAAGGAACTCTCAACAAGCTTTAATCGAGTATTTAAAAGATTTGTGTAGACAGTTTTTAATAAACAAACTCCAAATTCGGATTGTAAGAATCCTGTACGATTTTCACGAAGCGAATATGTTGGGGGATGAAATTAGTAAAATTCTTGCAACATTTCTTACAAGACAAACCACGTTTAATCACTTAAAAACAGTTTTTCAATCTGGTTTAGTCAATTTCGAACGATTCAATTTAGATTCGTGTATAGATTTAATTAACTTCGTGAAAGAATATGAAGTTAAAGAGAAACCGAAGCGGCAAAAGTCCAAGAAGCGTTCAAAATCAGCGGAGAAAAAAAGCGGGAAAAAACCTACTGAACCGGAAGTGAATTACGTGCAGCTTTTAGAAAGCAC
Organism: Silvanus unidentatus; assembly: GCA_963930825.1. Taxonomy (NCBI): domain Eukaryota; kingdom Metazoa; phylum Arthropoda; class Insecta; order Coleoptera; family Silvanidae; genus Silvanus; species Silvanus unidentatus. Next base: position 27,278,598 of record OZ005758.1, on the reverse strand, counting down.
AACTTTTGTACCTCAACAAACGAAAACTGCACTATACGACATTAAAAAGCATCGAGTCTGTTTTCATTGTTTGAAAAAACGCGATAAGAACTTGATAAAATGTCCGAAATGTGAACTGATTTACTTTTGTTCGGAACAATGCAATAAACTGAATATGAAATTGCAAACTGGACATCATTGTAAAAGTTTATTTTATAATAAAAATGCCAAAGGGGAGGAAATTCAGACAACACGTTTAGATGCAATCGCCTCTCTAGCATATAAATGGTGTGAGGAACGTTTGTATTTGGAAAGACAGCAAAAATTGCGGCTTCTTGAAGCTGAATTGATCGAACAGAAGAAACTAGACATTTATGGAACACGATTTTTGAGGAAATCAAAGAAAAATCTTGATTACAGTGATATATTAAGAGCTACCTGTCTTTCAGCGACATGTCAACGTCTTCCATCATTCGAGACTCACTTAGATGAACCCGAATTACTCACCACATTTTTAAAGGAAAAGGAAAACAGTCCAAAGCAACCGTTAATCAGACGAGAAAAATGTAAATGTAAACAAGAGAGCAAGAAAAAAGAAGAGACGAAAAATGTGGTCGGCGAACTTATAGAAAGGCACAAATTCGTGCCAAATAAACAGCAATTCTTTCTAAGTTTGTTGAACAAACATTTTCCGGAGACGGATTTTACATCGCTTTTCCTGCCATTCGTTTGCTTCCACGAAGGTCAATTATACTATAAATTCAAGTCGAGTTTCATTCGAAACCATTCATACAGTAACACATGATGAAAAAAAAAACATTTTTATTTGTAAATCCAAAAGACGTTGATTAAAAATTATTTACATTTTTTGAATGTATACTTCAGTGACATTAATACTCGTAGGCCACGTTTATTTAAATATGCTACCTCCATCTACCGTCTTTGAGCACTACCATCATCACATGTTGATTGTTGATGCTCTTCGTAGGCCGCACACCGAAGAGATCATTATGTAGGAGTTATAAATAAAATGTTATCACCAACAGTTTACAAACAGTGTTTGTCCAACTGTTTATGGAAAACTCCATTCTTATCCAACAACATTCGAATAGCAAACACAAGAAACATGACAACATCCAGACCGTCTGTTTATGTGACAAAGTCCATTAACCAAGAAGCATTGGACATCCTCAAAGAACAGTAAGAAAACACATTAAATTTACCTATTTAACTGAAAATCCTCATTTCAGTTGTGAAGTTACATGTTGGCAGGGTTTAGGTCCTGTTCCCCGTTCTGAACTCTTGACCAACATCCAAAACAAACATGGATTATTCTGTATTTTGTCCGATCGAATCGACACTGAACTCCTCAACAAAGCTGGATCCACCCTAAAAGTAATCGCCACTATGAGCGTGGGCTACGACCATTTGGACATCAAAGAAATCCAAAAGCGTGCCATAAAAATCGCTTACACACCAGACATTTTAACCGATGCCACGGCAGAATTAACAGTCGCTTTACTATTAGCGACAAGTCGACGTTTATTGGAAGCTAATCAGGAGGCACGCACTGGGGGCTGGCAAGCGTGGAGCCCCTTTTGGATGTGTGGCCCCGGATTAAAAGATTCAACCGTTGGAATTGTCGGTTTCGGACGAATTGGACAGGAAATAGCGAAACGTTTGAAATCATTCAAACCGAAAGAAATTCTGTATTTTAACAGGTCGGAACGTGCGAAAGAAGCACAGGAAATTGGTTGTAAACGTGCCACTTTCGATGAAATACTCACTTCAAGCGATTTTGTGTGCATTAGTTGTGCATTAACAGAAGAAACGAAAGATCTGTTTAATAAAGAAGCATTTAGAAAGATGAAATCGACTGCAGTGTTGGTAAATACTAGTCGAGGAGCGGTTGTAAATCAAGCGGATTTAGTGGCAGCTTTAAAAACGAATGAGATTTGGGGTGCAGGATTGGATGTGATGACACCTGAACCGTTACCATTGGACAATGAGTTGTTTATGTTGAAAAATTGTGTCATTTTACCGCATATTGGGAGTGCTTGTATTGAGACACGTAAAGAAATGGCTAATTTAACGGCTAGGAATATTGTAGCCGCTTTGAAAGGTGAAGAAATGCCCACCGAATTGAAATTGTAAATGGTTTTATTGATTTTTTTCTGAAATCTTCGTTTCTGACTATAAATAAACCCCGATTTATAAGTGGCGCTTCAATTTCTCCGAGAATTTTAAACTGAATTCGAAGAAACGGGAAGTATGATATCAATAATAAGCCCTCAGGCTATACATTGTTCTAACAATATTTTTGATTATGACGTAAACGCAAACATTCGTAAATCCAAGATTACCAGCAACTACCCCTTTCGACTGCGATTTTGATAATGAAAATAAGTTCATTATATGTATTTTTTACGTAGAATCGAATGGTGAAAATGTCAAAGCTAATCACCTAACAGTTTTCGAGAAAAACCCGATTTTTCGTGTTTTTCAGTGTTTTTTCACCCTACAACCACCATTTCCACGGGGATTTCAACCATGAAAATAGGCTTATTCTATGTATTTTTTACCGTAGAATCGAATGGTGAAAGTTGCAAACTTAAACATCTTACAGTTTTCGAGAAAAACGCGTTTTTTCCCGTCTTATATGGTTATTCTCAAAGGTTTTTCAATACCAGCAACTACCCCTTTCGACTGCGATTTTGGTAATGAAAATAAGTTTATTATATGTATTTTTTACGTAGAATCGAACGGTGAAAGCTACAAACTTAAACACCTTACAGTTTTCGAGAAAACTCCATATGGAGCGGCAGTGACATTAATCCTCGTAGGCCGCGGTTGAAAAAAGTACGTTCGCCCATCTATCTTTAAGATTCTGAAACAACTCGACATTAAACTTCATTGTATTTTTCTGTTGTTAATAGAGGGCAGGCCTGAAGTTTGAACAAATTATCAGAACTGTCAATACTGTTTTATTTTGGTTTTCTAAACAAAAATGAATGGAAAAGTATCAAATTATCGCGTTCAATTAAATTTAATCGCTCTAAACGGTGGCTCCCATGAAGACCAAACTGAGAAGTATAAATTAAAGCTCACAATTCTATTCAATTCGTAAAATCTCCACATTTTAGATACCGGTCCACACTTCGGGCCATCCTCAAAGAAACAGGAGCCGAACTAATTGAATGCTTAGAAATATTCATCGAAGCTAGTAATTAAACATCTCTCTTACTTCTCCCGACATATTCTACCCATTTTTATTACAGTTGTTAGCGAACATGTAAGTTTGGTAATCTCTCGTCAAATCCTCACCGAAATCAGTTCCCATTTAATGAAACTACCTGACGATGTCTCCAAGGAAGTGTCCCACTACATGCTGGAAAAGGTCCAACCACGTGTTATATCATTCGAAGAGCAAGTGGCGAGTATCCGTCAACATTTAGCTGACATTTACGAACGGAATCAGAATTGGCGTGAAGCAGCGGCTGTCTTAGTCGGAATCCCTTTAGAAACAGGCCAGAAACAGTATACAGTCGACTACAAACTGGAAACCTACTTGAAAATCGCACGTCTTTACTTAGAAGACGATGATCCAGTACAAGCTGAAGCGTTCATAAATCGTGCCAGTTTATTACAAGCGGAATCCCAAAACGAACAACTTCAAATCTATTACAAAGTATGCTATGCTCGTGTTTTGGATTATAGACGGAAATTCATCGAAGCTGCACAACGTTACAACGATTTGTCGTATAGAGGAATCGTTCATGAAGATGAACGGATGACGGCATTGCGGAACGCACTTGTCTGTACGGTTTTAGCGTCCGCTGGTCAGCAACGGTCTCGAATGCTGGCCACTTTGTTCAAAGATGAGCGTTGTCAACAGTTGCCAGCGTTTGGAATATTAGAGAAAATGTATTTAGAACGAATTATCAGACGGTCAGAATTGCGCGACTTTGAATTGTTGTTGCAACCGCATCAAACAGCGAGCACAATTGATGGATCGACGATTTTAGATCGTGCTGTTATTGAACATAATTTACTATCTGCAAGTAAATTGTATAATAATATAACATTTGAAGAATTGGGCGCTTTGTTGGAGATAAATCCATCGAAAGCGGAAAAAATTGCAAGTCAAATGATCACCGAAGGAAGAATGAATGGATACATTGATCAGATTGATTCGATTGTACATTTTGAAAGTGAGTCAATTTGGTATTGATTTGGATTTGATTTAGTGACTTTTTTGTTTTAGCACGAGAAAGTTTGCCACAATGGGATCGCCAAATTCAGTCGTTGTGTTATCAAGTGAATTCAATTATTGAGTCGATTTCGAAAAGTCATCCAGAGTGGATTATGAAAGTGATGGAGGAGCAAATGGTTTCTTAGATTTTGTAAATTGTTTTTTTGAATAAAATTCGTATCAATTATGTGGACTATTTATTTTGGGCGGGCTTTTGTATCAAGTTCAAATTTTGGTCGTTTGGTGGACGATGTGAGCGCTCTTCGCTGTAACACGGTCATGAGACACATTAAATCGCCATTTTTGTTAGTGCAAGTTGTTGTAAGTGACGCTCTTGAAGCTTTTTGCAAGAGAAAATCGATTTTAATCAATTTTAAGGGCAGAATTACCATCGAATTTGAGGTAAGTGTATTGTTTTTCTACTTAAATATGTACTTGCACATTTCCATCGTAAAATAGCTGCGAAAAAAAAAACGTCGTCGTCGTCGTCGCCGTCGTCGTCGTGACCGTCGTGGCCAAATCGATATTTAGCATTTCCTATATGTATTGAAGGATTTTTTACAGTCTTTCTCACGTCGTTTACTGCGTAGTTGGTTTACGAAGGATTTAATGTTTATGGATCGACGAGATTCGCAAATGTGCCATTGAAAATATTGCAGTTTTCGAAGAAATTCATGTGGTATTCGTGTTAATTAACATTGGATTAATCATTTTATTGTTATTTTATTCTCTAAATGGAGAAAGAGAGTGCTGGAAACCAGTTTTATACTCATTCCAATAAATTAGATACCTGTTACCTGCTGCAATGCAAATGAGAGAAAGAGAGAGGTAGAGAAACAGGAAACTGTAAAATTTGAAATGGTGCATTTGTACGTTGTCGGCGAGCGTAATAAATAATTCGCAAATGAACAAAAAATAATAAAGAAGAGAATGAATTGTTTAATGGTATAATTAAAATTGAGCGAATTTCAGGCGATGCCGGGTTTTAGTAGCAGTGCGGGCACGTTCAAAATCTTTATCGGAAATCTAGCGGAGAAAACGGCAGTGACAGAATTACGTCCATTATTTGAAAAGTACGGCAAAGTGGTGGAATGCGATGTGGTGAAGAATTACGGCTTTGTACATATGGAAAACGAGTCGGAAGGTCGCGAAGCAATACAGAATTTAAATGGTCACATGCTGAACGGTCAACCAATGAAATGTGAAGCGGCAAAGAGCCGTAAAGCACCACAAACACCGACAACGAAAATATTCGTTGGCAATTTAACAGATAATACAAAAGCACCACAAATACGGGAATTGTTCAAAAAATTCGGCACCGTTGTGGAATGTGACATTGTCCGTAACTACGGTTTTGTACATTTGGAATCGTCCGGTGACGTGAACGAGGCGATAAAAGAATTGAACGGAACCATGGTGGACGGGCAACCGATGAAGGTGCAAGTGTCAACTAGTCGCGTTCGACAACGGCCCGGTATGGGTGATCCGGAACAATGCTATCGCTGTGGACGCGGTGGACACTGGTCCAAGGAATGTCCGAAAGGTATGGGCCCGGACAGATTCCGTGACCGTATGTTTGGTCGGGATCCATATCCACCACCGCCGCCGCCGCCATTTCTGCGCGACCGGATGATGGGCCGTTTTGGGGTACGCGACCACTCAATCTCTCTCTGTCTTACACATTATACATTATTTTCTTTACATTTTTTTTTAATTCTTTTATCTATTTTCTTTTTTATTTCTTTTCTTATGTTTTGTCGAGAAAGTATCGGGAATTTGTCATTTAAAAAATGATGAAGATTCAAGATATTCAATTAGAGAACATAACGTAGGGCGTAAAATATTTTTTTTTAATGATTAATTCTCGTATAGTACTTTTTCTGATCGTGTAGTATTTCCATCAATTATTTTTTACCCCACTAATTTAACCCCTCGTCGAGTCGATACGTCGGTGACGCCCTATCTAATTACCTATAACACCCGAAAGTGACTGTCTCTTTCTCATCTAGGACGGCTACGATGGCTACTATGATCGCCGATTCGATGATTCCCGCGACTTGTACGAGCGTCGCTATTCGGGCATGCCACCACGTGGTGATGGTATGGGAATGCGAGGTGGACGGGGTGACTTTATGCCGCCACCGTTGCCACCACGTCGGGAACCGTTGCCCCCGATGCCCAGTATTGGACTGCGAGGACCGCCATCGGGCAGTTTGAGTGGTGGTATGCGTGATTCGGGATTTTCGAGAAGTGGCAGCGATTATGGAATGTTTAGTAGACGTTCACCGCCACCGTCTGGTGGTATGCCAGGTTCGAGGATGAGTCGTATGTATGAGGATTTCAGTCGGGACTCCTTTGATGAAAGACGGTATGGAATTTTGGATTTTTAACTGTGATTTTCTTTTTGCTAATGTTTGTTTTTTAGGCCTGGTATGAGAGGGCCATCCCCATCTAGACGATACGCTCCGTATTAATTTGTGTATAGAGAAAGATGTTGAAGAAATTAAATTTTCTTTTTTTATATATGGCCGATTATGTGACATTATTATATTATATATGATTTTATTTTGTATAAACTTTTGACATAAGATTGGCGAGCAGAATGTTTGTAATTTTAGGATTTTTTTTGTATGTAACTGATATTTTGTGCATATAACAAAATTGGTTTTAAATCATGATAGATAAGTAAGATATTATAAGTGACTGATCAAAATGAAAATAAACGCTGAGTTTAAGAGAGATTATGGGTTTTCTTTGAATGGTAGTGAAATCAGTCGAATGTTCGATTGCAGAAAGGTGGATTAAATATAATTCAGGATTAAATTATTGTCATCCTTTTCTTACATTTGTTTAATAAAAATACATCAAATGAAAAATATTGTTGAAACAATGATTTTTGATTGTTGCAGAAACACAAACATTCGTGAACGAAACTATAATGTCTATTCGGTTCTTTTAAGTACCAGACTAAATTAAAAGAATGTAGCGCATGGTATTAAATTTTAGTAGGATATGAGGAAAGCTCATTTTTTATAAATTAATGCATTTATTTGTTGTTTTGACACATAAAATTCAGAAATATATATTTATGAAATAATCTTGTGTATATTGTAGTTATATAACACACAATCCTATCTATATAATATTTTTATATAATATGTACTTAATAATTACAATCAACATCATTCTTACATATTTTGAGATCACAAAATATATAATTTAATAACAAATCTAACAATATTTTCAAATAGATCTTTAAACTGTTTATTTTTGAAAAGAAAAATCGCTCTTTAGCAAAGAAATTTCAATATTCGACAAATCTCAACGTTATAGCGTGAATACAGTTCCCGATTTTTTTATTTACTTAAATTTACAATAAATATTGCTCAATTTTTCGTTAATTTCTAGCAAAAAAAGTGGCAGTACACAATCTTATTAGATTTATCAAATGTAAGGAACAATTCACGACGAAATTTGTAAACTGTATTGACGCTAAAAATGTTCGCTTTTTTTCAGCTGCCAAAAGAATTATAACACACACATGAAAATGAAGAAAAACCGTTTTTATTTTACACACGTCTATTAATAAAAATACTGTATGTGAAAAAATAAATTCAGGTGCACATTAATAGAATATAAAAAAAGAACTGAAAATATAGATAAACATTTACAATTATATCACATTTTCAACAAAAAAAAAATTAAAAAGAAAAAATATATTATAAAAAATATCTATATAAAATTAAATTTAAATAATGTAACAAAACAAAAAAAATTAATAGGTATCCATTTACAGAAAAAAACCTCACTATCGTGCACAAAAAAAATACAGAGAAAGCAAAAGCAAAAAAAAAACAGTACGAATTAATGAACATTTTAAAGAATATTCTTCTGTTCTCTTCTTCAAATACACACAAACATTCAGATTTTTTGGGGGGAAAACAATTTTTCAAATTCAAAATTGCACATTTAATCCTATACAAATGTTTAATACTCTATATAAAATGTTCGTTTCTTTTGTGATATATATATAAAATGCGGCCAGCGCTCTTAAATTCACAAAAAGTCACTCTTATTTACAAAATACAAAAGTTTGATTGTGTCTTTAATACCTGAGTTTAAGAAGTTACCGAGAAAATGATTCAACAATGTTTCCATTTTTTTTCGTTTTGGTCGAACATTAAAAATGCAATTAAGAATCGAAAAAAATAAACAATCTTTTATTCACCATTCACACAATATTTTTATATTATCATATAATATATATAATTTTATTTTATTTTTTTTGTATATTATAATATATGTATTAAGATTATAATTTTTTTTGGATGCTTAGCATCAGTTACTTTGTACTTTTATTCGTATTTATTTCCGATAAAAACATAAGACTTCACTTTTACCAACGTCTTTTTATCAACAATTTCATTGTATAATAATTTTTTTTCATAAATTATAAAAACAATTAACAAGAACAATTTATGCGTTTCTGTTAATTTTCCAAAAGAAAATATCTAACAACTAAACAAAATAGCGCAAAAAATTACTACATACTAAATTTTAGTACGTTAAACCTCAGGCTGACTTTTCATCTTCATCAAAATTTATATATATTACAATATTTACAGAATAATCGAACACACGTAATGATAAAAAACAAAAAAAAAATAATTTCTTCTCATAAATTGCCTTATGGGTGACTAAATCTTGGTGATGTTTTTATTATTTCACAGAATAATTAAAAACCCTACCAACAAAGATGAGATGTGTTGTTTTTAACAGTCTTCCATCCAATGTATACATTTTTTTTATATAACAGTCTTCATTTTACTCAGTTTTAAAAATCTACTGAAGACTTACAACTAAAAAAATTACAACATACAAAAAAAAATCGTTTTTTTACTAGACATAATGTCTTTTAACAATTACAGATCATTCTGGAGCTACTTTAATTATTGCTTTTTGTTGTTCAACATCCTCTAAACTAGCAATAACGCTCTTTTGGCTCAACTGTGTTACATGTTCAACCTCGTCAACAGCAATCGCCACCGGTGACGTTGTTGTTGTTCCTGTTGTCATTTCATCCCCATTACACTTACTACTGTCCACCGCATCCATGGAAGAACTTTTATTTAACACACCCACCCCCGCCTCCTCCTTCTTTTCCCGCCCACTCTCTTTGCCCCCATCGCCATTCGTACTGTTCTTATTACTAACATCGTGATTGTTATTGATAAAACTCGCATTTCTACTCGACTTCTTCATCTCCGCCAATTCTTTCACCAATTCCTCATTCTCCCGCAACAAATCCACAATTCTGGCATCTTTCTCTTTTGTTAAACGTTCATGTTCAGTTGTTAGATGTCGAAACATTTCCAGAACCCGCTCTCTAATTGTCACATCGACATTTTTCAGTACCTCTTCCATTTTACATACATCACCGATTTGTTTTTCGGACATTTCCGAACCACTGTCCTCCGTATCAGTACTTAATTCAATTTCTGGATTATATTTTACAACCGAAATTGTAGTACTATCCACCACTTTGTCACCATCGACAATTTCCTCTTTAATTTTCACAATTGGCGGCGATGGACTTGATGCCACTTGTGTTTCCACCTTAATTTCAGACTTGATCACCGTTTGTGGTGGTAATGATACAACAGATGGCGTTTGGTGTTCGGTCAATTTGCCGTAGCGATGCTTTTTCGGGGTGAGCGGGGCAAGTGTGACATTCGGCTGGTAAGTGCGTTCGAAACGTTCCGTTTCGGAGATGGGAACAACACGTTCCGGATTCTGGAGGACTGGTGGCGGTTCACTATTGCAACAATTGATACCTAATGCATTCGCTTGACGAATTTTCGACTCTTTGATACACTGTTGAACGGGTTTAAATGCGGAATATGGCCGTGTGGATGGTGTGGAGAATTCATGTAGGCATTGTTGCAAATAGATCGGATCTAATTGTGTGTAGATTTGATGGATGTTGGGCATGTTGAAGGAGATGTGATTTAAGTATTCTTCGACTTTTTGTTTTTTTAATGGCAATTCACGTTCTTTGATTAAGTCCGCACTGAGCATCTGGAAAATAGAAGAAAAAAAATTATAGACTTGAATAGTAGACAATTTTTTTTAGAAATTACGGTAAGCTATTAAGAATTGAAATGTAATTGTAAGACGAGACAGGAAAAGAATATTGTGTATAAAAAAAAGCCAAACTGTGGATTTTAATCGACATTGTCACTTGCGTCGGGAAAAAAATTTATATTCAATTTCAAGGTATCAAATTCCAGAAAAACATTAAATATACATTGACGAACAAGAAATTATTGTATATAATAAATTATTATTCCAAAGTCTACGTCTCTCTCTTTAAATGTACTATAAATGTTATCATCAAAGTTGAAGTTGTTATCAAACATGTAATAAAAATCTTATTTACAATTACAAGTACTTTGAACTAATATTTAAATGTATATATAAATACATGTTTATATTGTCTATGGAAGGCGACGTTTTTCTCGAACTCGATAAATAAATTAATTCATGTCTAGAGATAAGAAGTGAGTATTTTTCAATTAATGAAACGTATAAGAATACTCCTAGAAACAGTCAGTTTAACTATTAACTTGGACAAAGTACAAAAAACCGTTTAATTCAGTTAAAATGGTCCCATTTACAAAAGGATTATACCAAAAATTGTACAAAGGGGTGAATTATGAAATTAAAAAAAAAACAGAACAAGATCAGTGGCTATTCTATTGTCCACTTATCCATCCAATATATATACACGTTATTATAAATCGTTGTCTTTATTTGCATGCCAAGAACAAAACGAACAACCAGAAAAAAGAGTGAATAACTGTAAGGGAAGACCGTCTGCAAAACTAATTCATCCATCCAAAAAATCAACTTACAAAAGCATATAGAGAAATATACGATTCAAATCACATGCATATCTTATTTCATATATGATGGCCATATGGGGTGTTTGTGATATTGATTGTTAAAAAGGTGCCACAAAACGAGATATACATTCATGAAGGGGAGACGAGAACTCCTTTTACTCTTTCATATCCTGCCCAGTGAGTGTTTGTTGTATACAATTGGGGGGACAGGTGGGTACAAGGTATACCAACAACAAAGCAAGCACACCACTCTCCTGTATATGCTAATAGAGAAATTCCAACACACATACACTAAACTGTCTTCTATACCCATTTTTCCAAACTAGAAGAATAGAATCGGAGTGGCAGCAACCCCGACGCTATTGTACATCTTAAGTGTGTTTGGCCGTTAATAATTAAGGTTTTGTAAACACTTTAAATGTTTTATGTGTTAACCCTTTCTCTGCTGTATAGTCGTGTTTTTTTTTATTTATTTTTTTCATGCCGCAGCGTACAAGTTTCATGTGCGGGGTTGAATACTATACAATGGACAGAAAAACTCTTTTCATACCTATTACCACTGAATAAATTCATTTCCATCTTTAATGTGACAGGCCAAGCACGATAGAAATTAATTTTAATAATATAGACCGAATTTAGGGGCTGAGAAAATTCCCTTAGAGCCAAACATATACACACATTGTCATTAAAACGACGACAGAGCGACGAAATTAGTTTAAAAATCGATTTTTAAAGACGCTAAATGACGTCATACAGTTTTCCGTCAATAATGTGGCGGCGGCGGCACACACACACACACACCAGCCAGCACCCCCCATAACAGAACAACAAAACAGAGACGGCAGTATATACGAAGTGTTGCAATTCAGTTGAGCCAAACTGAAATGGGAGTCAGAAATTCCATATTCTTCATAATGCAAGAATTTTTTCATTAAAAATTCATACTAAACAATCTACAAGGACCTAAGAATATTTTTTTAAATTATTAAATTCACAATCAAATCATTCCAGTTGGACTCAATTAAGTTAAAACACTCTGTATATCTAAAAAGTTAAAGGGGGTAAGTGTGGGATAGGCTTGCGGTAATGGAAATGGTATAATGTGGTTGTTAAGGGTGGTGGCGGTGGTGTCAAGTTATTTTGTATAATTGCATTGAGAAGCAAAAGGGTTCCGCAATGTAGTTTAGCACAGAAATGTAAATTACTTTCTACCATGCATTTTGCAGTACGAGACAAATTAACGTTATCGATGTACCAATTTACTTCATTATAACAATGGAAAATACAGCATATAACAAAATTATCTTGTATTTTATAATCTCCCTTAAAAGGCAAATTTTTTTTGTAATAAAATGGTATAAATAAAATCAATGAGTGGTTTATTATCAGTTTGACGATTTTATCGATTTTGATGTTGTTCCCCTTGTTGGGAAACAAGGCCCAGAAGGAGAAAGAGAGAGCGAGAAGCACACAAGTCCGTCTGACTACCACAATATAGAGCATTGTACGACTTGCATCATCCACCAAAAAAGCACCCCTTAGAATTCTCTGAACGCTTTTCCGTCTAATCCATTCTCTGCTCGAATTCGTTCTTCTTTCAACCCACTTTTGAACATTCCCTCTTTCCATCCTTTTCAGTTTGAAAAACAGTTCGCACAAAGTTCCAAAATCTAAAGATAAATCACCGACACCAACCATTTATACAAGCAGAGACACAGACGAGGTCACCCTTTCCTTCCCTCATTTCCCCACCTCTACCCATTCAACCCTTTTCCAGTTCACTTTCTGACCTTTTTCTCTTGTAACTGTGGTGTCCACGTACATTAGTGTGTGTATGTGCCTTTTTTTACACCACTCTCCTTATTGCACCCCTAATACGCATTGCTGTGACCTACATTCATACCTCACCCCTTCTACTCACTATTTCCCCCCATCTCTCTCACAAACTATCACTATTCCCTTCTTATATGTGTTAATTTCGTTAATGGATCTTAAAGTGATTGCTTTGTGTAGTAGTTTATTTTTTGCTAGTCGGTTTTTTTTTACCCACACGTTCAAGTCACGTGTGGGCCCCTCAATTGTGTACCACGACAATATAGACAGGGTGTATTTCTACCCTGTGTGACAAAATGTGCTATATGTATAGACTTCTACAAATACATCGAAATTAAACGTTTTATTGAATTTTCTATAAAGTTTTCAGTAAAAATTGTTTTTTTTTCAGTACATTCTAGTATGCAATTAATTCCTGAGTGATAATTTTCGAGACAACCTTGAGCACTTCTTATCTAATCAAGTAAAAATATCTTATAAGTGAAGTTAATCTTGTAATGAAAAACCGTCTCTCCCTGCAGTAATCTCCTGAAGCAGGAAACTTAATTTTCGAACATTTCCCGAAGTAAATTTGAATTTTCCAATTTCGAGTAGAAAATATACAAATGCAACGGACAATTCACAACTCTATTATATAAAAGCCTAACCCCTCTAGCTTGAAAATATATATTATTGGGTTCCCGATGTATACGGCGTACAAAGTAATAAAATGAACGTAGGCATAAATCCGGGATCGTATAAAGTTTCCTGTAAATCTAAATCGAGAGCAGCGAGCGAGAGAAAAAAAATCAAATGGAAGCGCACACACACATAGGCGACAGTTTGGAGGTGGAGGAAAACGAACCGACGGAGCAGAGGTCGAGGCTCGAGGAAGAAAAGTTATAAGAAAGAACGAGGACAACCGTTCACAATCTAACCATTTACCCCTCTTACATATTATACTCTTTAGCGAAATTCCACTCATTATGTATGTATAAAGATCCAAACGTCGAGTGAAAGTCTCTTCCCATTTTAGTTTGTGTTGGTGGAAAATATCGTGCATTTGGTTTAATTACTTCCAACACAGCACAAGAGAATTTTTTATTCCGACACTGTGCACTTCCAAAGAGGTTCTCCGAAATAAAGGGAAAAAAGTCATACACATGCAATGTTGTATAAATTTCATATACATATGTATATGTGTGTACTTTGGCGTACAATTTTCTACGAATTTTAATTATTCCAGAACGTTTTCCTGGTATAGCAGCAAACATCGATTTTCATCATCCAGAGCTTCTAAAAATTCAGAGAAACTTGACCGAATACAAGTGAAGTGATCAGGATAGCATATGCACACGCCAGCTTTTTGATCAACATCCTTCCTAACCGATCTAAATAGACCGTATAATCATCAGATGGGAAAAGTTCGCCTGGAAAAGGGAAGATAGTTTCTAAGACAGAACCTGTACATATTGATTTATTCCAGACACGTCCAAACACATACACTTACATCCCTCAGAAGGAGAGCAAAAGGGAAATGTAAGGCCAAAAACCCACCATATAATAATCATCGCTAATAAAGAGCACGGCAGTAGAAGAAGGTATATGTTTTTCCACCGTATATATTTCAGGAAATTTAATCAAATGTCACTTGGTGACTAGAGCCTCTTAAAATGTAGCAATCAACCATCAAAACGTATAGTGGAAACAGTCAAGACAAAGTTTCACCCATCCAAAGAGAAGGTGGAATTTCAATTCTGCAATATGACGTAGTTTTCTTCAACTAATCCCTTAAAATCCCCGCCGTACTTTCTTTTATGATGGGACGGAATGGGCGCTTGATTACAGTCATCTGGGAACGTCGACTCTTATAAGAGAAGGGTATGGAGGGGCCGGTACCAATATGAATGGAGTAGGCTGATACGGCAGGGATAAAGGCCTTTAAATAGGCCAGAGAACGGTCGTGTATTTGCCCCACCACCCACGCCAAATTTTTGGGGGAAGGTTTGTCGCCGCCGACGCCGCCGTCATCACGACGACGCTGTCGCCAAAAATACTGGTGGTGGCTGAGTGCCTCTCGTACATACATACAGACACATCTTGCTTCTGCTCCTGATGCTGGCTGCTGTGATGCAGGGCAAACTGGGCAAAACCGGAAAATGCGTATCGCAACACACAGACACCCACACACACACATTTATACAATAAAGCGAGAGGGAGCACCATTTGGGGCCCTAGTTCCTGAGGTCTGGAAGGGAAAATCGATCCAAGACTGTCTGATATCCGACTGGATGAATGGCTGCCATTTGTTTGGACGCGTTTGCAACCGGCAAAGAACGATTTGCGCCAAATGAAATGATAACGATGTTTAAAAGGGAAGGAAGTTGAACTCCCATTTTTGACCGTCTGTTTTTGAACTTTTACTTATTTTTTTTGTAAGAAATGAAACTGCTTTAAAGACACACATTTTTCGTTATAAATAATAAGCGCATGGTTGAACTTGTAATAAATTTCGAAATGAAATTAAACCGTACGACATAAATTGTTCTCCAACTTTAAAGAAATTCCTTAAAACGAAACACACAAAACAACAACATTCTCTCCTCCTCCTCCTACTCGCTCTATGTGATCTATACAGAGTGTAACAGAATGTATTGAGGCAAAATGTGCTACTTGGAGTTACTCCGAGTCGAAAAACGTATATCGAAAAGGCCCCTTTTCGGGTTTTGGAATACCATCTTTTTTGATATTAAAAAAAAAGATATGTTTAAAAAGTTCTAAGATTCAAATATGTCGATCAACTTTGATGGTTTGTATCTTTTAAAGGGACCAGTGTGACCCCTAGAATCTATCATTTCATTTTGGTTAAATCGAACTGTTACACCCTGTATATAAACACATCTTTCCCCGTTTGCAATGGCCAGGCAATTTATTTCATCTTGTCTCTTTGTGTTGAAAACGATTACAAATGATAAACTAACTTCCCACAATTTTTCCTCATTATCGAGGCAACATCATTTACATCTCTCTCTCTTCTCCTCCTCACTTACACATACACTGATGCTCATTTCAAACATAACTAAAAATGGTTACACATACAATGTAGAGTGTAGAAACGATAACAATAATGAGAGATAGACATAATAATAAAAGCAAGTTAAAGCGAAAAAGAAAAAGACATCGACTGTTATGGAGCGAGAGAGGAAGGGAACAAGAGATTTCATCATTGCAACTATAAGTAACCAACAACGGCAGCAAACTCCACATCACACAGTAATAATAATAATAATGCAAACTGACAATAATTGCATGACTTCCAACATACTTGGAACAACAAACTCAACTATAAGGTAGTTACAAGTATGCTGTATAGTAAAGAAAACGCAAAAGGAGATTCTTGTTGGTGCAACTCTGGCTGGCTAAGGCTGCTTATTGCTGTTACTACTGATGATGATGATCGTTTGTATGGATTGTGCTAGACCAGCAGTCAGCAAGGTCATTAGAGTGCACCGCCGTTTGCCTGCCTTCATAACCATAATTTTTCTTATTATTTTATAACTTTACATATATACATATATATATATATATATATATATAATGTAAAATATATATTAACTATCATATAACAGCATAAAATCTCGTACTTTTGCTTGCATTGCAATGCTTCTCTTTCTCTTTTACAAAACTTTAACACACGAAGGTCTTCCACTTCTCTCTTCTACGTCGCTTAATGATCCACTCATCAAGTGATTTTTCTATTGCGGATAATATAGCGGTTCAGTGTGTTTGTTGCGCTTCTTCCTATACCACACACTTTTAAAACAATAAAACCAAGAAAACACATTTAGATGCAAGCAATTTTTTTATACATATTAAATTACTATTGAGAACGTGCTCTGTTCGATCCAACACATAAGGAAAAAAACAATTCTAAAGAACCGTTTTCCACAATGACACACAAGAGCAGAAAAAAATTAACTAGAAAAAGGGACACTTTAGAATTGATGAATTGAAAATTGCACAAAGGGACAACATAATATGCATTAAACAGTCCCCCCATCGTGCTTCCTGCTTAATCATATGCAATGCACATTATTAAAACGCTTTTTTTTGTTTTTACTTCATTGAATGATTAAATGTCCTTCATTTATAATTACACACAATTCATGCTTTTGTATACCGAATATAATAAATCGCCCACCCTCTGTGCGCTTCCAAATAGAAAATACTTAATTTTAGCGAAAAAAAAGCTTTCACAGCTAAGAGCAAAAAAATCAACGCACGCACACAGCATCCAACAATTTTAAAATCCTTTGTTTATTTTTTTATGAAACACGATCTTTTATGAGAGGGAGTGAGAGAGAGTGTGGAGTCGCTTTTCCTGTTTAGGGGTGGCAAAATAACACCACCACCACCACCGACGATGGCACTATAGTTTCGGGTGAAAAATTAAAGTGCGTGCGCAAGCGTTTTAACGTTAACGCACTGCGGAGGCGTCCCTGACGTCCGGCTAGCCTGGATCCAGACGGAGAATCCTCCACCCTTACACACCCCAATCCACATAACAAAATCAACAACGGACTCGCTCTCAACTGTACTTCTCTCTTTGTTCTCTCCGCATCCCTACGCAAAACACATACATACAAAACGATTCCCTAGTGCCAATTTTTTCTTTTTCTTTCACAAAGTGTCTACGACTAAGACTCGGCCTTATTATAAGCCGAATTTCGTGCTTAATTGCCCAGTGGACCCCCGTCTTGTCCCTCTCACTCTAATTAGACAGAATTAATAATGAATCGAATGACCACAAAGGATCAGAGGGCAAATTGAATTATTATAGAATATTTGATTAAATTAATGTTATAAATATTCATTCGATATTTGCGTATTTATTGTTTAATTAAAATGAAATTTTCTATTAATTAAAATGGCATCTGTACTTAATAATATACAATATGTATGACAAAAGGATGGAAAACTCTGTATTTTTACATAGAAAATTAAAAAAAACACCTCCACAAAGTTAATTGAACAGCAGCTGTATTTTCTATCAATTCGTCCCTCTCTTGTGTATTAATTTTCTATTTTGTTGCAACACAAAGCACACACATACACACAGGTGTGTGCAAAGATCAATTTCTTTGTTCTTTCTCTCTTATATGCACCATCACTATACATATTCGATTTACTGTTAAATCGAAGAAGGTGATTTAATAATAAGGAACCTATATATCTATTCATATAATGTTAAGAGGAGAATGCATGCATCGACATAATAAATCATTTCCACAATTTCACAACTCGATCATCATCATCATCATCATCATCATCAACAACAACAACAGCAACCAACACCACGATGATAATTACAAAAAAGACAAATAAACAATTTAAAAATAAATTTAAGAAAAAAAAATATAATTCGACTTGAAGTCATTTATACAGAGTGGTTCAAATTAATTAAGTCCAAGTGTAATGGTAAAATTAAACTATATTTTAAAAACAACGTAATTTATAGCTCTTAAAAATTTCAATTAGGCTTATTTCAATTTTTACAAATTTATCAAATTTATTTACATATAATATTGCATTTCAAAATCCATTCAACTAGAAGAATGGATCAATTTGGCTCAATTACAGTGAACCACTCTGTAGACGGTGAAACGCAAGAGTGCAAGATTAACCTTGATTAGTTTTCTAACGAGTTACATTAAAGAGGACCATTTTTATCTTGAAACGAAAAACCGTTAAACCCTTTTCTGCAATGATTCCATTACAGTTTCTTGTATTTTTATAAACAGCATAATACACAATAGAAAAGAAAAAATAAACATAGCAACGAAACTAGAGAAATTAGTCACAGTAAAATGTGACCCTTTCTCCCTTGCACAGAAACATTAATTACGGTAATAAAGATTCAAATAGATGTCTAGGGGTGACATGTAGTAAACATAGTGGTTGAACAGTTTGATGACTGACAGCTCCCTGAGAAAGCTAAACAATTCTTTCAAAACTGACCACAAACAGACTCACAAAGGGATAGACAATAAGGGACAGTTTGCGGTCAAACAGTCATCACACAATGCACCTTTATAGCAACAATGCAACCGAACACTATTTTTCATTCTCAAAATGATGTAAATGAAAAACTGTTTTATGTGTATATGTTTTTGTAACGTTACACAAATGACATTCATTTTCAAATTATTTAACATGCATTTGGCAATAGAAATTCATTAAATGAAAATGTATGGTGCATCTGTAAAATTCCCAGGTGCCTTTTTATATAAAAATAAATGGATGATGCACCTGTTTGTCCCATGCGCAAAAATCATTCTCTTAACATATTTCTCAGCATTTAATAGAGAATTAGTGATAGTAAAAATTGAAAAAGTCTTTTTGTTCCTGTGTATATGTGGTAAAATTACAAATGGAAAGTGATGAGCGCACATTTGGTCGCAAACAAAGAAACTTATTTAGTTATTTATAAATAAATTTATATACAATGATATATAACATATGTTTAGTTGCTTAAAGTCGACAGTCCGTACAGTTGCAAAACAAACAACCACTTAGTTATTTTCAGTATTAAGAGAGAATTACCTATGATACATAGGGACTTTATTTATAATTTATACACACAAACATTTATATGTGTTTGGTGTATTAACGTGGCGCTTTTTTCTGTTCTCTACCCAGAGCTCGAGATACACGCACCAAATTATACAACAGCCTCATATACGGGGTGGAACAGTTAAAAGTGTCATCCGGATGCTAAACATGAAAATTGTTTAACAATTTTCAGAAAAATCTTGAAAGAGCCAAAAATGTTACCTTATTAAATTTGTCATTCAATGAACTCAATAGTCACTATTTAACCAACCCCAAAAAAATTAACGTTTCTAAGCCACCCTTTTTGTCAGGAAGTTGAATACAGCCGATTTAACATCAAAATCGATATCAGATTTCTGACTTATTTAGACCTTAGAATCGAATTTTTCAGTTTAACTTAGTCAAGCTGTAATACCCTGTATATCAGATGCGTTTTCTGTTATTCCAAATCTATTTATACGCAAAACAAATTTATGGTCCGTTTCATGTGGCTCTCACTCCATCACGTTCTTTTTATTATTTGATTTTTTCTTTCTCTCATTTCCAATTTGAAAATCCGCGTCCATTAAAATTGATTGTTCCAACAAAGATGCTCAAATCAACCCGAAAATCCATCAAAGAATCTAAATAAACTACACATCTCGTATATACTGTTGCACAGCATTGTTAGCAACGGAAAAAGGCGCTCTTTTATAAATATTGCAGACCTGCTGCTGGTGCTGCGGGTGTTCTTCTCTTACAAACACCATCCAGGTTCAATGGCCTTTATACGATGGTGCTCTCAAGTTCATTCGTCTGCAAGAAGTCTACAGCCTGTCAACAAGAGAAAAGAGAGAGAGAATTGCTGCTGTTGCGGCCGCATTTGCCTCTTCTGAGTTCTGCGTTTCAATACACACAACGTACCATTTTCTATATATACATGGATATATTTTGTACATATGTACTCTCCTTTTCCCACCACCGCATTGCGACCGATGTGGCTTTGCCTCCTCAACAGTGTAGGAGGTTTCAGTGTGAATGTCCTCACACACAAATAACATTAAAATTGCACACACACACACACACATCTCTCTCTCGTCATACGGCATTTTATTATAGAAAAAGAAAACGGCAACCAGAGTACCACAGAGACAAAAACAAACCTTACCACCTGCAAATCCAAATGTCTTTTCTTTTTCTGATGCTGGCTCTCTTTCTCTTCTCTCTCATGCCGGAAAAGTTGACCAAGTTCAAATATTGATTCAATATACCAAAGCGAAGAAGAAAACAAACAATTAGACAAGAGCGAAAACCTTTTTAATATGTATGAAGATATAAATTTCAACGAGTTTATTAATGAACAAATGTCTAAGTGAAGAATAGACATACTGACACGTTACCAACAGTAACAATAACGATCATTTAACAAGTGATGTGGTTAAGATTTCGTTGTGGCGCCAATGTAACAAATATGAATATTTAAAAACAAAAATGTTTGTTTTCCCTTGTCATGGGAGGCACACCTTCCATTCCTCGTATAACGCAAACAAATCAATACGTATTTTTATCAAAAATAACACACACATAACTATTTGTGTAATGCGACCTAAATATAGATGGTAGCATGCGAAAAATAAACTTCTTCACCAACTATACAACACACAATTCAATTTCATTAATTATTAACATTTTCACGAGTTCATTTACATTTCAACAAAACACTCTGCGTATTTTTTTTCTTTACACTCTTTTTTTCCTGTGTGTATACATATACAAAGTTTTGAGTGAATTATGTTCTTTAAATTTAGAATTTTTAATTTAGATGTTGTGTAATCTACATACTTTTGGCAGGTGGGAAAATTCGTTCTTCTATCATCATTAAGAAAATTCGTACCTGTAAACAAATAGAAGAAGTCATTAGAATATGGAATCACACATACAAACATAATACAAAATCAAATATTCATGAATTGGTTGTGACCATTTCCATCGATTTTCCAATTATAATAAAACTGTCACCTCACTACGAAACTAGGAAATCATAATACATAATTAGGAGAACGGCGATTTTCGTATATAGGAAATATCAAACACTGTTTTTATAGCAATTAATCAGCATAATATTTAAGCGTTTTATGATCCATCACAGACACACTTAATTCCATTAATGTTTTTTATTGTCGATCAAAAAACCTCGGAAATGTTTTTAATTTTTTTTGCTTTGCTCTCTTTCTGATTTCAGCTCTAATTTAAGAACTTTTGGTTTCTTTCATTTACAAATTGGAAATTTTAACCAGCGCCCACCCACAAATCAAATTCATATACTTGAAAATAACAATATTCAAAATACTTTTAAAGCTATACAGGGTGTAACATGTCGATTGAGCTCAAATACAAATATATTCTACAGTCGAAAATTCTATTTCGGTTCTTTTACGAAAATGCCTTCTTAAAGTGAAAGTACATGCATTTCATTGAGATTATTTAGTAGGAAATTTAATAAGAAATCTTTTTTATCCCTTTGTCTTAGTATAAGATAAATATTTTCAAAAATATCTCATCTTCAATGGTCCAATGCTGCGGTTACACTCTGTATAAAAATCTAGGTATTCCAAAAAGCTAAAAAATTAGTGAAAAATCTTCACATTTTATTACATTTCTCTGAAAAAACCACATTTAAAATTAATTATCATAAAACTATGTAACATCAAATTTCTATGCCAGAAAAAAAGCTAATTAACAAACTGTTCAACGAATTTTCCTCGCCTTATCTCTATGTATGCAAACAGCCGTTTTTTCAAGGTAAAAAAAAATCAACCAAACAGTAATTGTTACAGCATTAAATAAAAGTGTTCGTGAACCACGATCAACATTATTATATAGAAAAAGGGGGATAAAAACAATGTCATAAACAAAAACGAAAACATTCTTACAACTTGCATAAACATTTATAATAACTGTATAGTCCACTGACTATACACTTCTTACAAGTCACATAAACGTGTATTACACTTCCCGATTTTCAATCCAGTTCAATAATTTACATTTATTGCAAGATCTTCAAAAAAAATCCAACGAAAACTCAATACTCGTCCGACACGTGTGTCATTACCACTAATACGAAAATAGCGCGACATTATTTTTATTTCACAATTCGATTAATCAAAATAGAAAAATTCTGAAACACGTGCTGTATTTAATATTATTAGACCATTTTTTTCCTATCTACAAATGTATTCGTGAAACCAATCTATTTAGACAGTTGTAATATATTTTTTTTCGGTCATGCAATCATGAAATTGTACAAGTTTGTTTATGTAGTTTTTCTAAAATTTTGTCTAGACGTAATAAAAAAAATCTAATTATTCAATGAATATATATAGGAACAAAACAAAATGTAATCATTTTATTATCGCTCACAATTTTATTTCGCTCCTCTTGAATGCTTTTTCATCTACAATTTAAATAAATTACTGAAAATCATGTACTTGTTACGTGAATGTGTGTGATAAATTGTACACTGCAAAAATAATCGCAATCATTTATTATTGTTAGTATATAAGTGAATGAGAAAAATAAAATGCTGTAGTAAAATCGTATGTCACTAACAATCATTCACTCTTATTATAATAATAAAATATGTAAAAGAGAAAAAGGAATCAAAAAACATCAGAGTGAATAGAAAAGATTCTATAAATATAACTGTTTCATAATTCTCTCTATTTAAAGACGTTAAAATATATAAAAGTCAGGTACAACACGGACAGGAAGTAAATGCACATTGTTAATAGAATTGTACAGCATAATAAACAATAAAACCTCACGACAACATCGAAATTTCGCATTCGTCCTAAAAGTCAATAACAAAAAGCAAGTGCACAAAAACTGTAATTTTTTCATAAGCAAAAAAATTATGTTTACTTAATTTTGTATGCAAAGAAAATATAAATAACAATAATGATATTGAATATCAAATGACTTTTCACCTTAGGGTGAAAAAAAGTGAACTGTAAGGAACTTTTGACATGTTCTTTAATAAATTTGAATGTACTCAAAAATTTAACGATTTTTTTCAAATTCTCCCTCAAACGACAATGTTAAAGAATGCACTCATTTCCCTACTTGTGTCCTGTTTAAAAATCAATTTACGTTCACATCAAAACACCCATCTACACATTCTAGCATACTATGAGAAATGAGGCTCTATTTGTCGGCCACTTCAAAGGCGCAACTTCAGTACTTTATAGCAATACACACACACACACTTGTTGTTATTCTATTCCACATGTGTTTTTGTCACCGCAATGAAAAAAAAAACGAGTAAAAATGTTCAATTGATCATACTGAACATATGCGGTCTATTTTCAAGCTATGAAGTTAGTTGCAATATAACTTGCGAGCTGTGTTTTAGAAGGCCAACCATTTCGCTTTTTAATGCACAGCGAAACTGTCTAGAAATAAAATTTTGCAATAAATCACTCGCCAGTATATAATAATTCAAACATTTTTATGCGGCATAATACATATTGTAAACAAAGAAGGTTAAGCAGAGGTGGAAGTGCATTTTAAAAGATCTAGGAGATGACCTCGACAATAAATGCATTTATACGAACCGACGGTGTTTCTATCTAATATTTTTATTAAATAACACATACATAATAGTGCAACGCAAACAGTGGGCAGAAATAGCAGTAGTTATTGCTAATTGAATAATTAGTTTGGAAATGGGGAAAAACACCCACCCACAATAGAGGATGACACACACATATAGATTTACAGGGTGTCACAGTTGAATTGAGTCACTTTTTTTAGATTTACTAAAAAGTTAAAGACTATTGATAATCTGCCTACCCTATACATATAAACCCAATGTGCACATAACACAGTTTGTCGCTTTTAAAAAATTTACTTGCCATAAAATAAAAATTGTAATGGAACAGTAATATGTCGTCGATGATTGTGTAATATTTTCCGTGACTCCCATTTGGGTATCGCATCAACTAAATTATGTATAACGTACTTTTTTACTTGGTTTGGAAGACAAAGCACGTTTGCCTAAGATGCTCCCCAAGGGACACACGACTCTACAACAACACCTACATCACTTTTGAACAACAACAACAGCATCACTTACATCGTATACCCAAAACACTCACACACACATGCACAGTGCCATCATCATCAAGTGAAAATATGTTCAAGCCATTAAATTGTGCCCCTTCAATTACGCCTTTAGTGCTATCACCACTTTGCCGATAAATTTCCATACATAAAGGCGTCCATAATATAAACGCCCCCACACAACAACAATTTTACTATTTTCTTAATAACTAAACGAAATAAAACTCCTCAATTTTATGTATCGTATTTGGGTAATCAAGAAAAGGGTCGCATCACATTGCAATTTTAATTAAATTTATTCCACAAAGTCGAATTGGTATTTAACTAAAAATAAAACTAGTACACATAATCCTTAAAAAAACATTACATATTATCCAAAAAATTTGATAATATCATATCAGTTTTGTTGACAAAACAATATTGCCACTATTGATGATACTGCAATTTATGTTCATACCTGTTTCATAGATTAGATAAAAACCTGGGTTAATAATATTTCTAGACATCTAGGTAACTATAATAGTAAACAAATTAAAAATTGACATTCCTTCTATAGTTCCATTCTTTTCTGTGAAAAGTATTATGCAAAGAAGACCATAAATCAGCTCCCAACCCCCTTGAATTACACATCTATAAATTAACTTACAAATAATACCGTTCTATAACTTGCTATACGCTGCGACCTAAACAGTTCGAAATCGAAATGTCTGTCTCTGTATACAGAGTGAAAACGATATCATTTGAGCAAAATCTAAGGTTGTAATGAGCGTCTGTGAAAAAAGTCAATACATGATTTTTGAGTTGCCACAAATCTAAAAAATTTTCTCTCGTCTGCATATGAAGATTTTTGAAAAGTATCGTTGTCAAAATTTTTTTGCATTATGATATCTTGTGTTGCGATCCTCCAGAAATTTGGAAATGAAATTTTTATCTTGGACTTCCTAAAACACGAACAATGATGACCAGACACCCATCACTAGCCCTCAGAACCAGTAGAATATAACTTTCAAAATGTATCTCAATTACTGGCTTCCACTCTGTATATGTGTAAAATGTTCGGGTATACGTGTCAGGGCTCGAGGGCGTCGAGACGACCGCCGGTGGCGTCTGTGAACGCTACGCACACACATACCTAAGTGTTGGGTGTATAGAAAACATAAAATGCGATCAATAATTGGCGGCGCGTCACTAGCGCGCTCCTCCACTTGCTGGGTCATAGTGGCTGCTTATAAGGTATGTCATGGGTATAGCAGACAGATATTGCGGGGGTGGCCATATAAACTCTATATGCACGCACACACACGAAAAAAAAATGAGATCGAACGCCAACAGTCTAGGAGAAAACCCATTTCTTATAAACTCACAAATATATTCAAATATCGACCATCCTCTGCTCTTTGTTTCTAGACGAACTATGCGACGATTATTTGCCGATTAGGTAATGGGAAAATGTATGCCTACGTGATATATGCAAATGCACAACTCACACATACTTATCTCTAAGCCATCTTGACAAAGTTGTGTGCTTAGTTTAGTGGAAAGAAAATTACGAAGCAAAAAGACGTAGAAAAATTTCACGTCATTACACTGAAAAATTCTTCCTATATACGAAATGTGCATACCTCGAATCAGTGGAATCCCCTCCAGTATTTTAAACAAGAATTTTTTTTACTACCCAACACTCTTTTGTAAAAGAATTAAACACTAGAATCAAGATTCTATTCAAATGGTAAAATATATACAGAAAAAAAATGGACGTACATGACCTGATCTGAAAGAAAAGTAAATTGCGAAAAGGGGGTCGCTTTTTTTCTACATCTTCACTGAATTATACAAATACCCGAACAGATGAAATCATTACTTTTAATAAGAATGAATGACGTATGTATCGTTTTTTTTTCTCTTCTTTTCTTCTCGCTAAATGTTCTCCTCTCCTTTGTACTTGTATAATAGTTGTTCAATTTTTATTATATAATACCCAATAATAATTTTCGCAACCCTTTTCATTCATCTTCCCTTTCATTTACCCAATGACCCCCTAGTGCTATTCTCAACTCTAAAGAAAAATATTTCATTCAATCTAAATGCGATTGTATATGTTGTAAGAGGAAATTGGACGATTTTGCTATGGAAAATCAAAGATCATTCAAGGTCTCGTTTATCCAGAAAAAACAACCATAAAAACCCCAATTATATAACAATGAAATTAATTGAAAATTCAAGAAGAACTCTAGAAAAAAACTTTTATGCCTACTTTTACGATCAATTATACCAACGAGTTGAATTAAAAAAAGAGCAAAAAACACAAACATGTCGAATAATTTCCCATTTCATTGTATACACCAAAAAAATTTACTACTTGTTGACAAACGTATTTGAAAATGATTATAACATAAAATCTGTTTTGCAATTGGTGATCAAAAAAAGAAAAAGTAGGTATACGAAGAACGAATTATTATAGGCATGTGTATCACAAAAAAAAACAACATTCATTACATGGTTATTAAAAGCCAGCTTTAGAGAAAGAGAGACGAAGAACAACTTCTTGTAAAGGCCGCACACTGTCGCCTCATAGATGGTGACCTTGAACTATGGGGCCGAACTAGTCTGTTTTACGGGGCCATCTCTTCTAGACATTACCAGGCTAAATTGGCCAAACAATAAAACACAATCTTCGTCATCAAAATGTCAACACTTCAAAACCTTCTACTTCTCTCATCTTCTTCCACAACGAAGCAAAAGAAAAATTCAATTCCCAACTACTTCACCGTATGGAAAATTGGCCAAGTATTGTTGGACGAAGCCCAGCTTTTTTTACGTAAACAAAATTATTGAAATTCCTTTTGTTGATTTCTGTATTGGTACTAATAATGACTGTGTGGCAAAAACATTTACCAGGAAATTTTCAGCACAATTTTCTTCTTGTACCCAAAACACCTATTAATAGGAGGATGGCAACAAGAAAGGAGCAGACAATTTACATACACATTCAAACCACATATACATAAATATTAATATAACCAACTGTCTCTGTTTCTATACCCAGTGAAAACCGCATAAATAAATTGATTATTTTTAAAACCAAAAACGCGCGAGCGAAAAAGAGATAGAGAAAAAATGTAAAACGGTAAAATCTCACGTCACCTGTGTATTTGTAAAGCTGTAAATCAGACAAATTTTAGGCGCCACACATTATTTGTCCGAAATTTAATATTATTAACATACATAATTTGGATGAATCAAAAACATCTTTGGTAAATTTTCATTTTTCGTCCGGTAAATAATAAAAGACATCAATCAAATTATCTAAATTTTGCCATTTTTTTCTCTGTCTACAGACAAGAACTAATAAAATGAAACGCTATTATATGCAGGCAAGGCTATTTCTCTTTCAAAACTGATTACTTTTGCTGGCACGAAGAAAAGGATTGTGTAAATATTCGGGCGCCATGTTTGCCCACAAACGCGAACATCGCAACTATATAGCCATTCCCTCTAGACTATCCAAGGACTCCTTTACAACTAACTAATCTCAATATTAATCAAGTCGAAACGAGATTTCGAAATGTTATCGAAGTGTTCCTCTACAATCATTTTTTTGCTTCTCTCAATACCTTTAATTCTTAGAAATATGCGGACTTGTATATGTCCCGCTCTCTTAACTGTGGCCGTTTGTCGAAAAAACGAAAAAAACAACAACGCCCCACATGGTCGGGAAACAAAACTCCCTATGATTACTATACGGATTATGGGATGTTGCAACAATCTGTGACATTGTAAACTGTGTTAAGTTGGCGAAACGTTCGTTCACGCTTAAAGAACGAGGCGGTGGAGGAGGAGAAGGAGGAGGTCAACAATTCAAGACCATAAGTAAAAAAAAACTATAAGAAATCTTACACACTTTAAGAATTGCACTTGATATTTGCTATATTAGAAAAATCGATGGATGACTTGAACAAAAAAGAAATATTTTTGCCTGTTTGTGACGTTCCGGATGAATTACGAGAGCAATGTAATTATTGTTTGCAGTTGGCCTCTCTCTTTCACTCCGCAATAATAGTGCGTATTAGTGCGTGTATTTTGTGTTTTTCCCGTACTACCAGCACACCATATTACAAAACAATAAATAACTAACATTTTTTACGTGGAACCCCCAAAGTACACTATAAATAATTCGAAACTTTTATAACCACACACACCCGAATTTTTTTTTGGCTATACATATAATAAATGTGTCAGTTTCATATCCTTGTGTGTGTGTTTCGTTGAAAAATAATTTAATTTTATCATAAATGTCACTTGCAGCCAATATGACAAAAATGATGAAAAAAGAAAAATAGAAACTGAATATTGTTTTCATTATAACACAACTATTGTCGGTGTAATTTTAATGTGTCGAAATTCATTTGGACAAGCATAAATTACACATTTTATGGGTCATTCACAAAAAACTTACCAATAAGTAAACATAATGAAAGTGTTATTATTATTAAATAATAATCAATTTATAAATGCAAAAAAATTCATTGACGTATATTTCTCTACATGCATATAAATACATACACTCGTAATGTATACATTTTTGTACTTGAATAAACGATTTTGTTGTCTGTATAAATAATAACAAACAGAAAAAACTGTGATGAAATAATCAGGAAACTAATAGGATAAGCCCAAAACAGATAAACTCTATACTTTTTATTCTTGTTCAAGATATGTTTATATAGGGTATAACAGTTTTAATTCCAGAGGTCAGAAATCAGTTTAAAACAAAAATTTCTTGATAATTGAGTTAAATAAACTGTAAAGATGGTAACATATTTTCGGACTTCAAGAATTTTCGAAGAACTTCGACAACCTATGTATACGATGATTGAGTTTTTCTCAAAATAGATTGGTGTATGAAAAAAATGCAAGAGACAAAAAAGTTTCCTTATTAAATTTGCCAGTAAATGAAATGAATCAAGTTCATTCAAGTTTCACCGTCACAAATAAAAATGACAAGGGTGGTAGGACATCACTTTGTCAAAGTATTATAATAAATCAATTAGACCAGTTCCTTACAACAATTAGTTTGATTCACCCTTATGTTATCACCTTAACATAAACCCACATTAGTCTTGCACTCTTACAAAGTGTCAGATTAAACAATGCATGTAGAGAATAGTTGATTTTTCCGATATTTTAATGGAACATTGCCCGCAATGATCCAAGTAGGTGTGCCACATTTGGTTATTTCAACTTTATCCACTCAAGAAATAGGGCTTGGCGGACTCCTAGGGTTTCCTTCATTCTAGTTTGTTCATATTTCAGCCTATCGGGGCCCATTATGAGTTAGTGATTAAAGAGAAATACAATTCTGCTTAACATAGGCATAGTCGGATTCCAAAAAAAATTCAAAACGAAGTTAAAATGTGCAACAAAGACCAATAGGTTACGATTTATCATCATAGATATCAACATTTTTTTAAGGAACTTCATGGTTTTAAGAAGCTTTTCCCGAGGCTTTTTCCGATATAAGATTCCTAACCCAACGGGGAAAACCTTCCGCTACTTATAACCAGCAAACCATTTACCGTCTATAATCAGCGAGATTTTGCTTTTTATGACGAGTGATATCCCTCTTGTTAAGTAGAGTTTTACCGAATTTTTAGCTCTACTCGAATTTTCACTTATTTGTGACACGTAAGACGTCCTCTAATTTGCGAAAATTTACTTAGGAAAGAAAAATAAGTTTATTCACAATCAGTCAGTAAAGTTGCCTTTTCTCTCGACAGTAATGCTGCCCTTTCGGCCTCGGTAGGTAATCTACTCTTTTCTATTCTCTTTCGTATTAGATTTTTCTAAATCTACCATTTCATTTTAGCTCAATCAAGCGGTAACACCCTGTACAGAAGTGTTATTTTCATTAAAAACACTCCTATATTTACTTCCTACATATCGAATATATTACGATACAATTTTCTTTTTTCTCACTTCTCCCATTTTAAAATTCTAATCCAAAAATACAAAACCCGTGTGTATACACACAACCCATTGCCAATATTCTGTCAAACCTAAATTATGTACAACAGTTTCATTTTTAGCCTATACACATCCACCTAGTTTCGAAAAAAAAATTCAATATTACATAATTCCAACCGCCTGTCATTCTAAACCTTCTCCAAGCCAAACCCCATACCTGTTTCCTTTTGATGGCATTCTCAATAATCGGCAATGGGAATGGCCTTTTGCCTTCATACTGTTCCCTCATCTCATCCAAAAACTTCTCATATTGTTCATAATCCAATTGCTCTTTGGGCACATGTAAATAACACCTCCAATTCGCCGAATCGAAACCCCAATGCACCGTACGATTCTCCAATTGTCGATGTACATGGCAAACAAATTGTTGTGGCGTAAAGCCACATTGGCAGTCAATACATTCAATACATCTGGCATTTTTATTGATATAAAGTTCAGGGAAACAAAGACCACGCGATTTCCCAAAACATTCATGATAAATGTTAAATGACAATGCACCCTTCCTTGGCCTTAATGTACCATTCTGTTGTCCATACAATAATGCACTGCACAAACGTTCAGCGTCTGTTTTCGTAATAAGACCACAACTTGGTGCACTACTCGGCAATACATTCAAACTTTTCAATACGTTCAATTGTTCCGGTGTACAACGTGAACAATAAATTTGCAATTGATCACATTCCTGATTGATTTGCAACAATGTAAAGTCTCTTAAGACCGATTTGAGCACTTGCGGTAAACACAAACGTTTCTCACCACCGACCACAAAACACGATATACATTCACCCTCTAATATTGTTTCCGTGCATTCACTGCAACTTGTATCTGGGGTGGTTAATATCGGTACTTGTTGTACAACTGGAAACGGTGCCGGCACATATTCCTCCTCTTTGATTTCCGGTGAGGGTGGTTCGTTCTTTGTATTATGCACCAACGCTAATCCAGGCCCTTGGAGACTTTTCGTTGCACTATTTTGATAATTCTTTAGTACACTTTTCAAATGTGGCGTAACTTCCATCATTTTGGCTACACCTTCATGTTCACTTTGAATCTACTTTACATAACCAAAGAAACAATTTTTCTATTGTCCAGAAATTAATTTGAAATAAAATCAAAATACGCTCCAGCCAATGTGTATATACCGTTCTTCTTTCCCACTTGTTATCGTCTCTGTGCTTTTTCTGCTCGTTATTATAAAATCATGCTATCTTAACCTAACAATTTTAGCACAACTCTCACACACACGCACACTCCGATACATGTCTCATGTCTAACTGGCCGCACGGATGCCAATGTGTATTCGACTCGCCTAGGCCGCCTCAGCGCACTGTGTTGTGTGGAGGAGCTACTTGCGCTTGGCTGCTTGCCGTTGTTGTTCGCAACTCACACACATACGCACCGCACACACACATAGACGGCCAGGAACGTCGTCGTTGTCGTCACCCGACGTCCGTGGCGACCGGCAACAATCGTCTCGACGATTTTGCAGACGATCAGCACGCATGCGCACCACTAAAAACTTTGTTTTGCACACACATGGATCGGACATTTAGCAAACTACACCATTTTACACTACACATTGTTACGGCATAAATCCATTGTCTCGTGATTTTATGTCGTTTTTCTCTTGTTTTGATGATAAATTTTTTTTCAAATTGTGTTTAATTGCAAAATGTACATTTCGAATGGTTTTGTACGACTGTATGGACTATGGATTAGCGCAGACAAACTTGCAGTTGGTAACATCGTCGTCGTCGTGGAAAGTCTAGCCAGTTTCCCCCCCGGTACTCCGCCCGTGTGCAGACACTCCAGCACTGGTCACGTGATCGACCTTCCCGTCAAAATAGGAGGCGACGTATTCGTTCGCTTCGCTATATCGGTGTATTATTATGTGGTATGGATGCAATGTGTTTCTGTAGGCATGGCACCAGCGGGGTCAGACGTAGACACTAACATTACAGAAAGCGTGCTTTCGTTTCCTTAATGTCATCTAGTTTACGGAGATGGATATTTCATCATTTTAGAATGTTCAACAGCCATACATGGCAGATATTCACCGAAAAAATACCACTTATCACTAGAATTTGTTTATTCACTTTGATGTAGACTGTATTTACTGAAGTAATAAGATGTAGTAGTAGTTGATGATAGTGTCACAGCAGGCGAAAAAGTCAGTGTGTAGCCGAAATAGCTCAGTTGGGAGAGCGTTAGACTGAAGATCTAAAGGTCCCTGGTTCGATCCCTGGTTTCGGCACTACTTTTTGCCTTTAAACACAGAAAACACAACTTATTTATAAATTATAATCAATGCAGTACTACATAACAAAATAACCGTGATCAAATTTTTATAAAATCATATAAATTTTAATTAAATCTTGACATTAGGCATCCAACATGACACTAGTTACTAGTTTTTACTTAATTTTTCGTACGAATGATGGAGCTGCAGCAGTGAGCAATGTTATGGTAGCTACAAACGCCGATTTAGTTACAACTTGCTCTACCATTTATTCCGTAAAAGCGTCAGGAAATTAGATATAATGAATGTGAATGATTCAAAAGTAGAATGTGTTGTTGTGGATTGTAAAAATGAAGTAGGTGCATCGTTTCCAAATGATGAAGATTTAAAAAAGGAATGGTTAAAAGTGTTAAATGTTGATGAAGCGGTTGATGAATCGAGTTTTGTGTGTTGGGA
This sequence comes from Silvanus unidentatus, assembly GCA_963930825.1. Lineage (NCBI taxonomy): Eukaryota > Metazoa > Arthropoda > Insecta > Coleoptera > Silvanidae > Silvanus > Silvanus unidentatus. Next base: position 27,245,219 of record OZ005758.1, on the reverse strand, counting down.
GCATTTTAATGACGCCGACATTCAGTGTGACTCTGATGGTAAGCAATTTTAACCGAATTACAGAAAAAAATTGTTAATTTTTGTGTTCTAGGAGAAAAGAAGCTGAAAGAAGGTGCAATACCGATGCAAATTCACAAGGATTTACTTGAATTAGAAAATAGTGACAATGATAAAGGTTTCTTGCTTTATACAGTCATTAAACAGTATAAATTATAAGAGTTGAAATTTTGAACTTTCATGACTATGACAAAATCGTGCATAAACACTATTGTTGAAACAATGATTTTTGATTGTTGCAGAACCACAAACATTCGTGAACGAAACCCTATCATTGTATTTAACTCTTATGATTATGCTTATGATTATTACAATGATTAAACAATTCGTCTATAATCCCTGCCTCTCATGCAATAAAATTCGCCTTATGCAACTCGTTTTTTAATATACTATTTTTAATTCTTAGTGGACGAAAAGCTTGAAGTGGAAGTCACATCGTCAGAAATTGATGCTGATACATCGGCAGAAATCTCTCCTAAATCACCAGAATTGACAGAAACTCCTCAAACAATAATTACGACTGGATCTTCTGCAGCAAAGAATAATGTTCCATCAGAAGACGCTAACAAGTCACTTGAAACATTGTTCCTTGTGTTTGCAGAAAATGATGAATCAGAAACAAAGAAAAACGATTCAGAAACCAACAAAAAACCGCCAGTGGTCGGTGTGACATCAAAGAAAACTCCTGCAGCAAAAATGGCCTTAAAATCACCAGTCTTAAAGAAAACTCCTCAGACAATAATCGTCACCAGATCATCAGCAAAGAAAAGCCCTCAGATAGAAAACTCTAAATCTCTTGAAACAAAGAAAAATCCACGATCAAAACTAGTTTTTAAGTCAGTTGAAGTAAAGAAAAATCACAATGATAACGAGGCATTAACAAAAGAACTTTTAGCAAGCACAGAATCCCAAACAATCGATTCCCAATCAGAGGAAGACGATGTCATCGAAGAATTCACAATAAACGTAGCAAAGCCAGAAAAATGCCGTCTTTGTATGACAAACACCGACACACCAGAGAGTATATTCAAAAATCTGGAAAAATTCGAAAGTATTTCAATAATGACTGCAATAAACATGTGTTTAAATCCAATCAAAGTGGAAATGAACGACGATCTACCTAAGAAGATTTGCCCAAAATGTTTAATGTCACTTCGGGCTTGTTACAAATTTAAAACATTTTGTTTAACAGTCGATAACAAACGTCGTAATGAACTGAAAACAAGAAAACGTAAAGCAATGGAAATTGATGAATTACCAACAGTGAATCAACGTCCAAAAGTCCATCTTATCGGTCCAGGCCCAAAATTGCAAACAGCGGCCAAAAAAATAACACCAGCGATGATTTCGAGACAAATGGAAATCGATCAGAAATTTGATAAAGTCGAAGCGGAATTAAGAAGAGTTTTAGAAGGACAATTCACTGAAGAACAATTTAATACTACTGATAATATTATTATGGTGGTGACAAGTGATGATGAATTGGATCAAGAGAAAGAGACAAAAGTTGTTTTGCCAGTGAAAGAAAATGTAGAATCAAAAAATGAAAATTGTGAGCAAGATACAGTGATTAAAACTCACGATACGAAAATTATCTTACCGAAAGGGATTCGTGTGACAATTCCGGAGAAATTCGAGTCTTCCGTTGGTGAATTTGAATGTAAATTAAGAGAATATATTTTCGAGACGACTTTTTGTGAGGTGGATGATTATTTGTTAGAATTTCGACTAGAGAAAGGTTTGTTTCGATATTTGAAGTGTATACAAACGAATTGTACAGCAACTGGTCTACAAACGAAAAATAACGATGAAGACGAGTACGATAATAAAGTGACGATAACAAAACCGCATAATCATCCAAAACCAACGTTAATTGAAATGCAGAAACAAATGTTTTATTATGTGATTAAGAAGAAAATCCGGGCGGATGGAACATTGAATTTCCGAGCGATTTATGATGATGTTTGTGCTTGGTAAGAATTCAGTTTTTGTCTTGGATTTTTTTATTCTGGTTTCTTGTTATGCAGTGATATGAAGATTAAGGATTTGATTCCGTTGAGAACAGTGATAAATGAAATGTGTCGATACCAATTGTCGTATAAATGTCCGGAATTGAAGTCATTTGATGATTTTTATGTTCATATTGAAGATGATACATTTCAAAGGCTGCATTATACGACGAATAGTAAACAGTTTTATCAAGAACGATTTTACGATGAAGCGACCGATTCCAAAGCAATTATATTTGCAAATTGTGAAATTATTCGACACGTTTCTGATAGTAAATTGATGTATGTTGATTCGTCGTTTAAGATTGAGTCGAATGATTGTTTCGACTATCAGTTGGTGACGGTTTTGGTTTGGGTGGATGATAGTGTAAGTATCATTTTCTTACGTGTTCCTTACGTTTGTAAAAAAGTTTTTGTATGGAGGAACTTTTCATATTTTCTATAATTGTTGTTAAAAAAATTAAAAGTGATTAACTTTTGAAAAATGGCGAAGGCGCGCGTGTTGACAAAGTTTTGGAAAGTATTTTTTTGAAAACTTTTATATCTAAAATTCGAAAACAAAAAATTAAATGTTCTCAATAGTCATTTCCTAATAGTTATTGTATTATCCATATTTTTTTATTAAATAGTGTGTAATAAATAACCGAGTTAACTTTTAAAAATTGGCGAAGGTGCCCCGATTAACTTTTGAAAATTGGAGAAGGCGCGCGTGTTGACTATGTTTTGGAAACTACTTTTTTGAAAACTTTATACCTAAAATTCCAAAACAAAAAAAATAAATGTTCTTGATAGTCATTTCCTAATAGTTATTGTATTATCCATATTTTTTTTATTAAATAGTGTGTAATAAATAACCGAGTTAACTTTTAAAAATTGGCGAAGGTGCCCCGATTAATTTTTGAAAATTGGCGAAGGCGCGGGTGTTGACTATGTTTTGGAAAGTACTTTTTTGAAAACTTTATACCTAAAACTCCAAAACAAAAAAAAATAAATGTTCTTGATAGTCATTTCCTAATAGTTATTATATATTCCATATTTTTTATTAAATAGTGTGCAATAACCGAGTTAACTATCAAAATTGGTGAAGGTGTCCTGACGAAAAATTTTGATAAAAAGAATATTTTTTTATGTGTTTTAAGTGTGTATTCCCAATTCCGATATGTTTTTTATGTTTCAGTACTACCCAATCGTTTTCGCAATCGTTAATAAAAAAACCCAAGAAATCTACCGTAAAATTTTCGAATATTTACATGATATTTTAGCGCCAAAATTACGACCAGCCGAAATTGTAACCGATTACGAAGGTTCAATTTACTATGCTCTGGGTGAAACCTATTTGGACTCCCATATTGGAGGTTCAGTCTTTTACTACACCCAAAATTTGTACAAAAAAGTGTGCGAATTGAACATGTCTCGTCAATTGGAGACCAATTCATATTTTCGTAATATTTACCACATGTTATTAATGTTGCCATTGTTGCCTGTGAACACAATTAATGATGGTTTAGTGAATATTCAAACTCAAGCAAACGATTTGGGTGTAACGGATTTAACGCAGCCTTTATTCGACCACATACAAAAACAGTGGATTGAGAGAGTGACACCGGATTTATTCTGCGTACATCGTCTAGAAAATCGTATTAATGAGAATGTAATCGCGCCATTTAAGAAGTTGAGAGACTTTTTAATGTTAACCAAAGGAAAAGTACATAAACAGAGTCCAACAATTGTGCATATCGTTGAGAAATTAATCGAATTAGATGGATTTCTTCAACAAACTTATTCAGCACCATCGAAAAAGTCGTTTGCACGTGACTTGAGTTGTTCACAAAAGAAGAATGTGTTAAGAGCATGGCAATTCATTGAACAACATCCAAAGATAAATATAAATAGTTTTTTCAACAAAGTTTTGGGGTATATTAAATGTATGGAGAATCAATTGTGGATATGGGGTTTCTACCGATTTAAGGGCACTGCTTCAGAAGAATTAATAAATGCCACAAACTTTTCAATTGTTTCAAATGATTTTGATGTTGAAGAATCGGTAATTAGTAACGATGTAGAAGAGGATAATAAAATAATAATTGAAAATTTGGAATTGTTACAGGAGGATAAAGAGCAAGTGGTTGTTGATGGCATTATAGATGAGAATGGACGTATTGTTGTCAAGAAAACAACACCGTTTGAAAATGAATTTGTTCAATATATATGTAAAAAGTAATTTTTCTATCAATAAATATTCGATTTTTAAATAAACCGCTTTTTGGGTCAATATCCAATGTGATAGTTTCCTGCAATCAACAAAAGTCAAAGTGACGTTTAATGTCAGAAAGTAAACATTTTAGGTTATAAATTGAACAAGTTTAATAAAATAACAAAGAAAAATAAGAAGAAAACCATTAAAAAATCAATATACCACAACAGATCCACAATAATTCATTAAACAACAATAAAACAGTCAATTGTAGACAAGAAATTGTATCAAATGCCCGAAAAACACTCCACAACATCAAATTTGAATCTAATTCGTAATGGTGACACAAATAGCAAAGAAACGAAAATCCAAGAACGAACCAAGTCCGGTCTAATGAAACTTTCAAGCTATGTATTGGCTTTACGGCCATGGTCATTAAGTGCAAGTCTAATACCCACCTTACTGGGCAGCACAATTGCCTACAAGTATCCCGGCAGTGAACATTTCAATTACATAACATTACTATTAACACTTTTCACTGTTGTCTCTGTACATGGTGCTGGAAATGTGGTGAACACGTACTTTGATTACGTGAAAGGCATTGACAATCGCAAATCGGACGATCGTATCCTGGTCGATCATATTCTGACAAAAGATGAAGTTGTCTCATTGGGTGCATTGCTTTATTTCGCCGGCTGTGTTAGTTTCCTTCTACTAGCCATACTATCACCAGCGAAAATGGAACATTTGGCATTGGTTTACTTTGGTGGATTGTCATCGAGCTTTTTATATACAGGAGGAATTGGATTCAAGTACATCGCATTGGGAGATGTATTGATTTTGATTCTATTCGGTCCGATTTCTGTACTGTTTGCTTTCATGTCACAAACGGGACGTGTGGAATGGGCTACCATCTATTATGCCATCCCATTGGCACTTAATACCGAAGCTATTTTACACAGTAACAATACACGCGACTCGGAATCGGATAAGAAAGTCGGTATTGTTACATTGGCAATTATAATCGGTCATACGGCGTCGCATGTGTTGTACGCTTTTCTATTATTCACACCATATATTATGTTTATGGTTGTTTCGTTAAAGTATTCCAAATGGTTCATGTTACCGCTAGTTACATTGCCAGGTGCATTTAAAATTGAGAAACAATTCCGTTCGAATGATATCCAAAGTGTACCGAAGAAAACGGCCAAATTGAATCTGTTTTTTGGTGTGTTGTATGTGTTGGCGTGCAGTTTAGTGCCATCATTACCATATGTAACGAAAAGATAGATATATGAGATGTTGTTAGTCATATTTATTTGTGTTAAGTTATTTTTCACTGTTTTAAGGAATTTAATATATTGATTATCTCTTTGATTTCTCGATGAATTTTTGTTGGCGGGACTTGTTGTTGTTTGTTGATGTTGTATGTGCGACCAAAAAAAATATTGTAATGACTGGTACAATGTAGCTTTATTGAAAACATTATTTATTGTACTTAAGTGTAAACTTGCTTGAATGCTAATGTTTTATATATTATATGTATGTATAGATGAGCAACAAGTCCTTAAATATAATTTATTTATACTTTTTTTTCATTATTTAATTAAATCTCGACTTAAAAAACGACAACTCACAAAATATATGAACAAACCATACATATATTGACAATTTTAGAAAAAAACGTTTTATATCATAAAAAAATTAATGAGCTTTTCTAGATAATCCAATTTGCACATTTTTCCATAATGTTTTATGAGATTGTTAAATATACCTTTAGAATTTTTTATATTTTATAGAGTAAACATATTAAAATCAAATATCTTCCATTAGTTTGTAAGTGTAATGAAAATATTGAACATATTTGCTCACATCTGGACAATAATTAAAGCCTGAAGTACATTTTTGCATATCCAACAAAAAAATGATCGTAATTTAGTGGCACAAAGAAAACAATTCTAATGTTAAATGAAATAATTCTCTCATTTATTGCATGTTAGATTTGCTTAACGATTTTTCCTCGCTAACAAAACAAAATAATTAGAAAAATGTTATCGCCTGTTTTCTACCTCGAAAACCACATATTAAAAATTGTTTCATTTATTGTTAAGATCGTCTTAACTAAAAACACTGTAACTATGACAATAAAAAGCGTGATTTCTACCTTTACCCAAAATTATCAATTTGTATTTTTTATTGCAGTTGAATAAAAATGTTTCCAAAACTGATGTTATACAATTTTTTTATTCCATTACATCCTGTAATTTATTACATACATAATAGAATTATAAACAAAGGGCACTTCCTGCATGTGTCCCATTGAATATTTACGGAAGTAAAAAACGAAGTAGTGGAGGTAAAATCATCATAATGACACCTATCCGCGCTTTTTCCTCTTTTCTATTGCCAGCAAACACGAAAACACAATAATAATCGAATATCGCATGCGATTATAGTATTGAATTTGTTTATTTGGGAAGTTTGAAGTGTGTTTTTCAGTTTTAAGTGCACTCTACAAAGAGAACATGAGAAAATTTTTGTTATTAACTAGACACCATCAGCTTCCACTTACTAGAAACAAACTGTAACTAAACAAATTAATTGTTCTCATCACGAATTTACATCGTTTGTGGTGTGTGTGTGTGTCATTGAAGCACAATAAACTACAAAAATAGTTTTAAATTATTTTACGCGCACTTTATTGTTACAATTCAATTGCTTCAAATAGATAGATTATGTTTTGAAGACGATTGTTTATATCAGTGCGAATTTGGTCGAAATGTTTCATAGACGTAAAAGTGATGAACGCTCTAAGAAGTGCGCTAAATATAAGGATTTGGATGAATTGGTGTTGAAAAATGCTAAATTGCGATTTTGTTCGGAACAGTTGCATAATTTGAATTTCATTTTCCAAAAGAAACTTCAACGAAGTCCACCACCTTCGGGTAAGTAGAAAAACTGCGTTAAATTTTTTTAAATTGTTGTTAAACAAGAGGAGCATTTGTTATAATTGAAAGGACATTGACTGGCGAAAAATTAATTAATAAAATTGATGTTTCAGCGAAAAGTCATCTGCTCGCGAAATCGGTCGCTGAACGGTTGGTCCAGCGATTGGTGTGCGGTGTTGGGATGCTGGACGCTAGATTTGCTACTAAATTTCTAATCTACACTCACAATCCGAAAGATACCGTAATAAGTCACGCAGTTTGTGTGAAAAGTATTCGGAATTGTGTAAAAAAAACACGAAAACATGATTTATTCAATTTTAAAATGAAGAAATCTTGATTCCAAAGAATTTTTTTTATTAAGCGATTTTGATATCGAGAAAACGGGAAATCCCAATGAAACAGTTTTTTTCCTTAATTTTAGAACAAATTAAGCATGATTCATATTATAATCACCCTATTATTTAAATTATATCAATAAGGTATGTTTAAATATTATTAATTATGAAATATTACGACAAACTTTTTCCACGCGCTCTTTCCTTTAAATCATAAATTCTCGATACTTTTTACACACAAATTGTATAAAAATCCACCAGTAATTTATTATAACATAAATCAATTGTCTGGTAATCCTTTTTGTTTCCAGTTCGACGCGAATCTCGAATATTTGGTTCGTTTGGATTGTTTGTCCACTCCCTGTCTATACACATCCGATACAGCTACTAAATATTCAATAATCGAAACGGATCCTGATTATCCGGCCGGCTATGCTCGGATCCGCTTGCACACGTCTTCATTTAAACTGTGGTCCGAATATACCAACCCCAACGGCTACTTAAGGAGGTACCAACCCCCCAATAACCCCCATCGACTTGCATTCATTCCTAATTTTGATACAGAGACAAAATCCAGGCACGCTATATTGAACTGTTGGCACAAACTGCAGCAATGGAGATGCCAAATTCGCCACTGCAAGTGGACGAATCAATTTGTTGCGGCATTCCAGGGAAAATTGTCGATGCAGCCACATTGCAGAGTATTCTTAACGAATCAGCCAATCGGCATCTTTTTTATGGTCCAGGTGCGTTTTTCAACACGGCTTTCAAGAAATTTTTGTAAATATGTAATGTAGGTGGAAAAGCGCCTAGGTTTCCAGATCCAAGGGACTTCCGACTTGCCATTGTCGATGAACCAAGCGGCATTCGTATTAGAATCGAGTTTCTTTCGCCAGCTTTGTCGAATATTGCGATAAATGTGCGTCTTTTGGTGGTTATTGGTGTGGATGCATGGCCATCGTCCACCGATTTTCCATTCCGTGTCTCTTTAGGACATTCTGATTGTCTTTTATACCATCGAGCGGCTCAAACAGTATTTTTTTCCTCTTTTTAAAATGTGTAAAATTTATTTGATTTTTTTTTTATTTTAGGGCATGTATTTGGCCGGGTATGGAGTGCAGTCTTCCGCTTGGCAAATTCGTTTACCAGCCGCCGAATACATGCTTCTAAACCACTACGGAACAGAGAGTAATGTAAGAACAATTTTGGATGTTTTATATGAAATTCTGCAAGATATCGATAGGACAAGAGATAAACGACAACAAACTTGTTATAAAATCCTTAATAATTATATACTTTTAACTGTCTTATTAGAAGAACTCGAAACGGATACAAAAACGCCCACAATGGATTTAATCCATTGGTCTCCAATGTATCTTTCCATTCACGTTCTTAAATTAATCGACAAATTAATATTAAAACTGCAAATGGAACGTTTGCCGAATTATTTCTTCAACAAATCCAATTTATTAATGAATCCTGGACATTTGTCGGACGATGATTATGCAATGGAAGCACAAACATTGAAAATATACGTTCTTCGATTGTTCGATGAAGCTTTAATGTCGACCAAAGGGAATTTGGAGTTTTCCAAACTGATTGCAGGACAAGAGAGTGAAATGGTGTTGTTGTACAAGTGGAAAGAGTTGGTGGATGGGCTTTTACCGCCGTCTGGAACGCGAGGCAGGCGATTTTGTTTCGCAGGATCGCGGAATCGGTTGGAAATCGTGCACACTCAGTACACTGTTAGACAATTGGAATACATTGGGCTGCTATTGAAGAGTATGTTGGGTGTAAAACAGCATATTTTACAAGTAAGTAAAAAACAACAATGCGATGGAATGTAAGACTAAAACATTTTGGGTTTTCATGTTTGATTTTTCGGTTTATAGGGCGACTGTACCGCAGTGGAAGAATTCGAAGCTGTCCAATTGGACAAAAACGAGCACTTAGAGGACATCATCTATATCCTAGTCACTATAATGGACCAAGCACGCGATCAATACATCCAAAATCAAGCAAATAACCCGTACGTGAAGAAGAACAAATCAAAAATCAAACAACAATACAACACTTACACAGCGAAATTGGTTGAATTATTACGGAAAGACAAAGAATTGAGCCAATTCAACTTCGAGGACGATTTAATACTGGTCAAAGTGATATTGAAGTGGTTGTACAAAGCGATCGATCAGAATAAACGTTATTTAGCGCCGATTTTACGTCCATATTTACAAACACTCTTCTCCACATCACATTCGACTTCTTGGCACTTGGATTCAATTAAACAGAAATTAAATAATGACGAATTGATGGCTTTAGGTTCGTTTTGTACACTGGTTAATGAACAGAAAATCACGCCAGCTCAAGGACTGTTGGATGCCGCAGGGAAGAATTGGATTTGGGCGAAAAACATGTTGGATATGGTGCAAAAGCATACATTAAGGGTGGTTTTTGTGTCGGAACGGGGGAAAGTGTACAGACATATTCTGTCCCTACCATCTTATCAGTCTAAGACATCTCCGCAATTGTTGCATAATGGAAGTCATACTTTAGAATCGCCGAAATTGTCTGGACAAATCAGGCGGGAGAAAACAATGCCGAATCGCAGTTATTTTCATTCGATTTTACGTAATAAACAGTCTTCAAATGAAAAAGATGATGATTCCATTCCACAACACGATCATCTGAAGAATTTTTCCCCATTAACGTTAATTCTGAGTTCGAAACATCGACGTGGCGATCATCGGGGTTGTGGGGATATTTTTAAAGCGCTTTTGGCAATGCAAAAGATCAATGCAAGTTTTTGAAATAAATTTAAGAACCGTTTTGAAATTATTTTTTTAGGTTCTTCAAGAAGTCACCAGCAATTTACCAACGGAGGAGCGTTTAGAAATGGCTGAACTAATACATAATCTACAATCGACAAAAAATCGTCACACATTCGGCAAAAAATGGTCCACAACACTGCCCCAAATGCACATCAAATGCAAAATCAATCCGAAATGTGAAACAGTCCAGAAATACACACCGAAAGAGGAGAGTGCCGGTATTCGTATCCAACAGGAAACTGCCAACAAATCGAGCAGTTTAACATTGAACGTGAATAGTCTGTTAGGCACTTGTCGTGCAGCAAGAATTAAAGAGGACAACAGTAACGTGTTTCTATTGCAGGACAGTTTTAAAGTAAAATCGCTGAAAAAAGGCGATTCGTTCAAATATTAAAAATAAGAAAAAACCCAGTTATTGATGTAAAAAATATAGGAATAAAATATAGATTTCTATTAGAAGGTTTTTGATTTGTCATAGAATTGAAAAAAATCGTCAAATTATCTATATAAAAAAAACTAGAATTCCATTGGAGTGTTTTTGATTTGGCGCCAAAAGCGTCGGCATGTTGGAACCGTCGCCAGAATCAATGGTGTTACATTTTGCGGCGACGTCGCACTGCCTACCACAGCATCCCCTCATCTCATCCCTCTCTGAGGTGTGTCGACAAACGACGACGGCGTTTCACTCAGATGAAATCTTATAACCAACAATAAACCCCCCGGTATTTAGCACACTGTAAACCCTCCAGAAAAAAAATATATAAAAAAAAAACACAGAGAAATCATTCAATGAGGCGTACATAAAGAGGGGCCACAACAATTTTGTGTGTGCGTGTTGTGTGTGTGTATGTGTTTGTTGTTCTGTGTGCAGCTTAAAATTAGCACTGCAAGAGAACCTGCTAGGGAAATAATAAATAGGAGCTCATAGTCAAAGAGCTAGGATGCACATATACGTGAAATTCGTATAGGAAACGTGTTGGTCCATTGAAGTGATGCACCCTTGGAGCGAGTGAAGAAAAAATGTAGTTGTTGTGGTAAGAGAGAAATTCATTTTCCAACTAGAATTTTGTATTTAGTTTGATTTAATGAAGTGAATAGATTAATTACTAGAAATCGGTATAAACAATAGAAACGCGTCGGTTATTGTTAATAGAGGAAGATTTATGGGGTGGTTGAAAATGCAATTAAATTTCAAACACACACAACTCTGGTTAATTATTACAGAAGTAATAAGCGGAGTTTCCCCGGACGCAACAATAAAAATGAATTGTGTAACAATGTGTATTTCGTTCTTTTTACGATTCCATTGGAAGAAGGGAAATCCCCGAACGATTCTTAATCTATAAATAAAGACACATAACAATTATTGACAGTTAAAAGAGGGAATTGTTCCCGTTTCAAATGCACACACTATAGAGAATCGATAACAGGAAATTTTGGTGAATGCGCCAAGATTAAAAAGCAATTAGTTTATCGATTTTCAATTAAAAACAAACTGGCTAAATGTTAGTCAGCTTGTAAAACACTTGGATTTTAATAAGGGAACGAGAGTGTCAAGTGCATAAGTCGTTCATCAAATATATACCGGTGAAAAGGGCGGCCGGCATTGTTGAAAGTAGATGTAGGATCGACCGTTTCTCAGCGTTATTCAAATACGAGACGCGAGACATCCGAAAATGTACATTTTCTGAATATTAACATGGAAAATGTGGCCACATATTTTCCCTCTTACATCTTCGGGTTAGTCCCTGTAATAAAAGAGACCGTATTTCCATGTTTGAAATGCACAATTTTTCTTGCATGCTTTGCATTCTCTCCGTGGATTTGTATTTACAAGGAATTCCACCCACTAGTGCAACAGCAGAGAAAACGCACATTACTTCCTAAAAGTGAGAAGAAAACAAACAATAAAATTTATACGAGTATCCGTTTGTTCGATTAAAGGTTTTTTGTTATCTCGTAAAGTTAGTCGTAAACTCTTAAACATTTCGAAGATTTGGGTTCTGTTTTAAATGACAAAACAAATCTTAATTAAAGGAAGGGTAAAAAAACAGCACCTCAGTTTATTTACGACGGTTTTAAGCGGTTGTGAAATATGACAAATTTTGCACCCCCTGAAAACTCAAACAGTTTACTTTCTAACTAGGCAAACGTATATATTTACTTTCCGATCCATGGTAATATAATAAATTTGCAAACTTAGTTCTCCTGTTGTACAATGACAAACAAATTGTTTATTTACTATGTGAACTTTTTTGCAATCAATATAGATTCAAAAAAAACAGGGAAGGGAGCAGAAAAAACGCATGAAAATGTATTAGGTGAAAGGAAAAAAGGCGAGTGTGGTGACATTTTCCAAGTCGAATTGGATTTAAAGGGGTGGTGTAAAGAAAATGGCTCGAAATCGGATTAGGGATTTGTTCAGTTTGATTGGCGAAAATGAAACAGTTGTCTTATAGAAAAAAATCGAGGCAACAAGTTAATTTGTGACTTTTTCCGCCATGTTAGGAAGTGCGAGACATCGAAACGGTTCATATTCATGAAGAGGCACAAAAGACATAAAATTGGATGAAGTCAAACCCGTAAATTGGGCTGAAAAAAGGTGAATGATGTCTGGCCCATCGACACCATCCACAAATTTAACGACAACAGCAAATCCATCGAGAATAAGTGAATTTCATTTACACACAACAACTGTGTCATCCGAAGCGGTCTCTTCCATCAATAATCAGACCCAAAAGTCAATTAAGGAACTCTTGTACAATGCTACAGGCTATTACATTGAAGATGAAGGGGAAACTGGTAAGTTTGAATTAAGTCAAGTTCGGGTCAAAGGGAAACGGCAGGTCGATGGGGAAAAGGTACAGACTTTCTTTTTCCTGCATTGACACCTTCGTCATCTTTAAGAAAAAAATTGTAAATTCACAGGTTTCTGTTATTTTTTTTATTTTACAAATTTAGGGTAGAAAAAATTTAGCTAAACCATCCGGTTAATTTTTGTCTAAAAGTTTTTCAATTAAATGCTTTATAAAGCGATCCTGCAAAATTTAATTTCTGCTCATGCAGGATCAGGAAACACCAAAAACAGTATAGCAACAATTGTCTATTTCTCCCTTTGTACCTGAACTTAATCACACTTGCAACATTGTCCAAACAATAATAATTTATGTAAACTGTAATAACGTCATATTTGCAGGACTCAACGACTTACAAACGCTCTTCCTGGCGTGTTTTGCAACATTAATACCATTAATTATTCTGTTGTTCGCAGCATTCGGAATCAAGTGAGTTAGCAAAATTTATCAAAACAATATTTATTATTCATTCCATCGTCACTCGACACTCGTCTTTTTCCAGGTTATTGTGGAACAAGTACAAAAGACGTAAAGAGAACACACAGTATGATAGTATACAGCATGAGGGCACGAACGAGTCCATATCACGACCACTCCACTCCCATTTACTTAACGATAAGGTAAGAACCGCAGCAGGAAGTGTCTGTAAAGTGTGTTTTGCCTGTTCTCGCATCCCATGTTCGAAGCAGGAAAAACATACTATAACTTTATGAACACACATACACAAAATGGTAATGAATCATTCTCATTCTTCCTAAGGATCTGACTAATAACTAAATAGTGTAAATCGTCAAGGTAGACATTGTTAAAAGGTCAATGATACACGGCTAGCCTTCCATCTAAAAGTGCATTATACAAAAATAAATAGAGAGAGAACAGAACTTGTGCGCTTGATAAAGTAATTGCAAAAAAAATGACTCTTTATTACTGTACACAAAAATAAAATGCCAGAATAATTGCTAACTTAAATTTCATTTTAATATTGTGCGAATATTTCAACGCCTAAAACTAGCCATTAATTTTATATTGTGAAATAAAAAGACTGTTAAAGAGAAAGTTGCATCGTGTTGTTTATACATTTTTTTTACATTTTTGACTAACAATTGGGCCGGCCTTACAACTTACAATTTTTTTTAGAAGCCACTTACTTTTGCATATTATCGTCTAAAGTGATGCGATTTCGTAACGTGCAACTAATTAAAGGTTCTCTGTGCAATCGTACACATCTGCGAATGTAATTCTTTTTTAATTTAGACATTCTGGATTAAAATGTAAAGAAAATTCATAATTTATGATGCACATTTAAATATGTGTGCCAAGCCTACAAAAAAACAACGTTAATTAAAACACTATTTTATTATATTTTAGAATGCACCGAAAATATGCTTTGACCTTATTTAGTTATGTTGCACTTTTATACAGAAAACCGCTTTATAATTTGGCCTTTAACGATGGTCAAATAATTAACAATTTAAATGTGCAATCGAGGGAGCTTTTTTGGGAGGATGGTGAAGGCGCCGGGACGAAAGCTCAGCACAATGTTGCAGTAGAGAGAAAGAGAATCAAGTAGAGTGAGAAAAAAATCGAAAAATCGCATGGCTCCTCGCTGGACCATGTTTCCGGCCCACCAAATTTCCCATCCCTGTTCGTTGTAAGTGCATAGTGCAGGATGGCGCTAAGACATCAGCTCGAACCACCATCAAACTTTAAAAACGCCTAGTCGAATTTTTCGGGGAGTGAATGGCCGGACAAAGACCCTAAGCTAGTGTTCTGTGTAAAAGTTCTCTTCATACACACTTCATCTCATCGTCACCATTTCGTCATTTTGCACTTTTTTAATAAAAAAAAAGTCAGTAAACAGGTGTCCCCCATCAGGCGATTAAACGAAAATTTTTGTTAGAAATTTTACAGAAATGTTCACATTGTACTTGATTATGGGGGCACATGACAATAATAATTCCGTTTCATTTGCACACAATTTCAATTTAAAAATATAAACGATTATTTGTTTAAAAAAGTATGTCAATTATGGAATAACAAACGCAATTAATTTGTCAACTTTTGGGAGACGATCGATTATAATACGGTTTGCATTGTTCTTCCTTTTGTGTTTTGAGCCTTATACACAATATGTATATGGGTTAACAAATTTTCCCATGTAATCATTCTAACAGTCATAAAGTTTCCTCTGAACAGTGAAACTTGAAATTTTATTATGATAATCGAATTGGACACAGTTTGAAAGTTAACGAATTTGCCAAACATATTCAAACAAAATCACGTATGGAGTATTAATTAATTACGAGACACGTAAAAGTTACGAGGCATAGGAAAAAGCTCGTAAAAACGCAATCTGTCTTAATAATAAACTTTCCATTGCTTTTCTACAGTTCTTTGTTTATATACCTACAACGGTCTAATTGAAAAGCGAAGATTTGTTTCGTTCAAAAACAGAAGAAACACTCTAAAAGCGCAATTTTCCTGATTTGACAAATAAAAAAACATTGTCGACCTTAAAACAAGAAAACTAATCAAACATCGAATTCACATTTCCCTGAGGCAATTTTTGCTTCAATTACATGCACTCATAACCCAAATTAGCATACAATTTAAGTATTTACGTCCTTGTTGCATAAAACAGTTCGCAAATCCGCTAAAATATTAATAAACAAAATAAGTGCGCGCGCGAAAAAGAAATTAAATATTTATTTTACTGCATTTATTATTGTATTTGTGATAATACAGGCCATTATATTGTGTGCACACTGATGACGTGTAGACAATCGACAAATTGAAAGCGCCCCCAAAAGTGCAATGTTTTGAATTGAGGTCACTAAATCCACCAAGGCCAAATCATTTGGCAGCCAAAGTGCAATGTTTTAAAATGGTTATTTATTTTATAAATTGAAATTCGTATAGAATAAACTCTACCACTAAAACAGTGTACAATGACTAATTAATTACTCGTTTTTGCACTTTTGCAATTAGAGCATCACTTATTTTCGTTGCACAAAATATTTCGTCTCATGCGAAACGGATGCGGAAAAAAAAGAAGGAAATTTCACCAGAAAATAAGACGATAATAACGCAAAAATGCAATTATACCATGGAATAAGTTGTGTGTATGCAACATTTGAAAAACGACCTGATGGCTATTATTTGAGTGTTTTTGGGGGCAATGGACTGTTCGGAAAAGGGTCGTTAAAGAGCGATTTTCGGACAACTTTTTTTACAAAAACTTATTACACACTTATCAAGCGAATTCCGAAAACGTTGAGCATCTCTTTCTCATTTTAGATGCAATTGCATCTAGCTTCCTTCAAGAAGCAATCATTTCGGGCTTGAATCACGGAATGTTGAAA
This sequence comes from Silvanus unidentatus, assembly GCA_963930825.1. Classification (NCBI taxonomy): domain Eukaryota; kingdom Metazoa; phylum Arthropoda; class Insecta; order Coleoptera; family Silvanidae; genus Silvanus; species Silvanus unidentatus. The sequence goes on along the minus strand of OZ005758.1, from coordinate 27,228,628 downwards.
AATTCAAAGAAACACCATTTCATAGAAACAATAAACCACATTGTTGTTCATATATTTCCATCTAGGAATAATAAAATGGTAATGAAAAAGGAAATAAAATGCACACGCCCTTGGCTTGGAACGATGATCTAAAAATAAAAAAACCAAATTCGGTTGTTGATATTTTTTCGTCTAGTCACTATTATTGCATAGATAGTCGGGGCGGGCACATAATGTGCAAAACACGGGTTTAATAACCAGCCGTGAAGTGCATACCGTCCGTTGCCGAAAAACGTCCCAAGTCGTCGACCGACTTGCACCCACTACCCATGGAACGGGTGCAAGTGAGACAGTGCAAAACTATCGTGTATGCAATCGATAAAAATGCATTTGACATTCGCAATGTCAAATTGTGTATATAGTCCGTATATGCAGCCGAAAAAAACGAACAACAAGGACGGAAATAGAAAAGTTTAACGATATATTTTTTAGTATATTTCAACGAATGAATAATAAGGATGAGGACAGTGGCAATAGATGGGAGAAAGCGAGAATTGCATATACAAAACACTTTTATTTGTGTTGCCGTTGATTTTTTTCATTATTATTATTTTGGGTGCAGCGTGGTCCTAAAATGCCGGGGCCGTTGCACTATTCCCCGTGTTGCCTCGACACTCTTTGGCTTGCAGCATACAGAAATGATTGCACTGATGATGATGATGCACAGTGTGGTCTTTTTCTGCCTACAGTGAATGCACTTTACTTTGCCAATAAATAAAAATTTGATAATTTTCGGTGGGGGCCGTCGACCAAATTGCAAATATTAGTAGAGAAAAAAAAATGTTTCCACCGCGCGCTCATTAGTCCCGCATATTTCACAGAATATTTTTATCAAGAGAAGGAAAATGCAGTAACCTTCTTCTGAAAGCTAATTAAACGTTATTTGCTTACAATAAAAAAAATGTTTGTTAGCGCACATACAGGACGTTCACATAAATCGTAAACGGCCGTTTTCAAGGCCGCTTTTCGGCACTGTCCCCCAACGCAGGCAAAACAATCTATAGAATGGAAATTATATACGTGTATGTACCATTTGTGTCGCCCACATTAGGTAACATTCACCACAAAAATTACCCCTTTGAGCGAACTTTGTTTGGTTAAAAAAATTCAAGATAGCGTGCAAAAATTTCCAAGTTAAATAATAGACACTTAATGATGCATTCAGGCGAAAAAGCCACTAACCCTTCGAAAAAAACACTCACTATTCTTATTCAAATTACAGTCTTATAATTTCGTCGAATTTCAAAACATTTCCCCAGAACCACTAATGATATTCTGTTTTTTTTTTAAAATAAAAAAACAGTGCGAAGACACAAATCTAACATTAAACGGGGAAGAAGTGGAGGTATGTGACACGTCAACATTGAATAGCACTGCGACAAAGGGCAGTAACCATTCCAATACCAATGGCAGCATAATCACCATGACACTGAAGAACAATCATTTAATTGTCGAAACGGAGGAGCGCAATGTAAGCAATCGAATGCCGTCACCAAGCGTTGACAATGCCCGGTTTCTAACGTGGACATTTCAGGACATCGAAGAGGACAGTAGAGAGACGACAATGAAATATTCACCGGGCGCCCGAAATGGGGTGTTTGTGGTTGAGGTGCAACAGGGGGTGCGACGCAGTCCCAGCAGTACGGGTGACAAGGAGCACACTGTTGGGACGGTGAGTGATCAGTGTGCTTTGGTGCACAATCCACCTGAAAGGTAAAACTGAACAAACACGGGAAAACAGAGATTTTTAATGTATGACTGGATAACTATGTAACTGTCTAAGGAAAAATTGAGATTGAAAGTCAATCAAATAGTTTTTCTTTCTATTTAAGTAGTAAAAGCTTTATAAAGTTCAGAAAGCACTGTTAACTAGACTGTGTCTAGCTATTTTTAATAGATTAGATTCAATTCATCCTCCCGAGTCTCAAATTTAAAATTAATTTTTTTTGAAAAGCAAATAATTTTTTGTTGTTCTTATAACAAATAATTGTAGATAAACTTAATAAGGTCTTAAAATAATTTTTTCAGATTTTTTAATTTATTAATTAAAAAGTTATCGACAATTAATATAAAGATATTTGGGAAATTTTCGACAAGCTATAAGATAATTGCATTTTTCTCAAAAACAACAAGTTGTATGAAAAATATACAAGAGACAATAAAATTTCCTTATTAAATTTGCCATAAAATGAGAGCAATGAAGTTATAATTGCACCACCCTTAAAAAAATAACAAGGGTGAAAACCATCCCTTTGTTAAAAATGCTATGTTCGAAGCTAGATATCCAGTCATTGTAAAAATCTCTGTGTACAAGCGAAAAAACATGACTGAAAAACGGTTTTCAGATATGAGTCCATCGAGAAAATCGACACTCGCTTGGCGGACGAGTCACCACCAGTGTCCCCAACACCGGCCCGTACCGGCCTCACCCAATCCAACCAAAGTCTCACCAACACACAACCCTCGTACTGTTACAGCAACCAGCAGGGCTACGACAACGGCACCTTCGGCTACCCAATCTACAATGGTTACGTGAACGATGAACCGTTAAGAAGATTACCAGAGAGTGATAGGCCAATTATTATGTCAGCCGTTTACAAGAATCCTCAAAGGATAACAACAACAACTCCAAACACTCCTCAATCACCGCCACCTGCCAATAATGCCACTTGTGTACCGTTCATCGAACTAAACAATTTGAACGATAACGACGATATACAAGAGGAACAAATCCGCTTGGGCAATTGTTCCAGCATCGAACAGAACGACAATGTGTCTTCGTCGTCCAGTTCGGCGGTAACTGTAACAGCAGCGGAAACGGATGTTAGGTCTGCAGATTATGAAAATAAGGCATTCGAGTCTAATGATAATACCATTGCCAAAAGTTGAATTAGGGGGAGGACATTTTTAGGGAGGCACTCGTTACTTGCGTAAAATAGCTAGTTACATATGTATGTAATATTCACATTTTTTTCCTTTTTAGGTTATCGAGTGCAAAACGGCCCCTAAAACACTTTACATATCACTATGTGTACTTTTTAATTGCAGGAAAACATATGCTTATTAATGTAATTACTAGCAAATGTACATTATTATTATCAACGCAAATATATAGTTCAAAAGTCTTAATAATTACAGACATAGGTGCATAAATACTGTAAAAAATGATAAATCAATATATAAGATAAGGCTATTTAAAGTAAATATGACATTTTTTCTTTGCAAATAAATAATTTAACGGGGGACATAAGTGTTTTGTGATTTTTGATATGAATTTTATTCAAAAATCAAAGTTCAGAATGTTTAGATATTTTTCTTGTGTTTTGATTCATAAGATATTAACAAATTTAAGCTTCCATCAAAACACTAATTTCTCCCATTATAACGAGTTTAGGTTGTGAAAAAAGGCGGTAAATTGTTCCGTACTAAAAATAATTTCCCAGTGTAAGTTTTAGATGATTAGGAGACGTGTATAATAAATTAGATAGGTACTTTATGCATTTTTCCACAGTATCGCATTATTTTCGAGTGGGGAGAGAAGCCTGTTGGGCTACAAAAAGAAAAACAGAAAAAAATACAAAAATGTATAATCAAAAAGAAACCAATTCCTCTCTCTTTTATAAAAGCGTACAATAATGTTATAAAAGAAGATTATTATTACTGCATGCGCACACAGCAGAGAAAATGTGTTTTATTTTTGTATATATATATGTACACATTTAAGGGCGTTAGCTAAAATATTTTGGAAAGCCAAAAACCTGTTCATCCTTTTATTAAAGTTTAAAGACCTTGAGGTCACGTTTTGGACTCTCCACACACATTTTATTGCTAGTCCGCGAGGCTCACACTAAAATTGCATTCGTGTACATTTCGTTCGCCCATCCAAAAAAAAACTAAATGCAAATACAATTATAATAAAATTAAGGGAGAACAAAGATTTCAGATTAGATAGAGAGAATTTTTCAATAAAAACTCTATTCGATGTATAGCAAAAAAATTGTGGTTAGCTTTTCATGTGTTAACAACGATAATTCTTAAATTAAATTAATTCCTTCATTTCATTATTATGTGTATATAAAATGTTAATTAACCGTCCGTAAAAAAAATATGAAAAGACAAGAGTCGAATGTATATTTTGTTAAAATATGAAATATTAATGGGAATTGTAAATAGTAGTTGTTTAATATTATAATTTGTTTATATTTGCGTTTTGAGCGACCTTATTTTTTTAATTCTGTTTTTTTAAATACTATTTACCTAAACTATAGTATTGTATTCAGCATTTTTCAAAAATGTACGATAAATATTAAGTAGTTATTAAGAATTGTGAATGGTGGTGCCAAACTATTTAAGGAAAAAAAATTAAATAAAAGTATGTTATTATATTTGCTCCTAAAGAATTTATACAATTTATTATTGTTTGTGGATCAATTATACTAGAATCAAAAAATTATATATATATATTAAAATATTAAAAATAAAAAACTATGTATATTTATAGACACTTAGAAGTAAGTTGCTTTTAAATGGTCTAAAATTAGTGAGAATTTTATTTTCACAGGGCGATTTTACATAAATTTTAACCAAAAACGGGAACAAACTTTATTGACGCAAACGCAACGCAACTTACACAATTTTTTCCACATTGTTTTTTTTATTTGATATAAGAAAATTGTAATTGTATACGCGATATTTTATGTCCGTTTTTAATCCAAAAGCCAAGAACTTGTTTCGTAATCACAACTGTTATATTCGAAATCAAATTGAATTATAAACAAATAAATGGACTATTAAAAAAAATTCAAGTGATAACATTTTATAAAATATTATATATTAGTTTAGGATTGTAAGAACTCCTTGTGAACTATTGAAAATAAAGCCATAAATAATCCAATATACATGTTTAATTTATTTTTATTGCAATTTTCCTACATCCCCAATTTCATATTACAACGAAAATCAATAACATAATTTATATACTTTTTAATTAATAAACGTTGCACACGAAATTAATCTATAGATTTTAATTAAAATTTTGTTCAATATTACATAATATGAAATTTTTGAATTATAATGGAAATTTGTATAAAAAAAATTACTAGAATGGAACTGCAGAGAAAAATTCTAATTATGTGTGTTGGAAATTAATTTTTATATACTGTTTAAAACAAGGGGAAAACGCCACACAAATAATTATATAAAATCAATAATCTAATATAAAAAATTTAAATTTAGCCTCTGTCGCTACACTTCTGTGTGTGCGTAATTAAAAGAATCCGTCAAATAAACTATAAATTAATTAATCGACAGGAGAGTGGAAAAAAACACACTTTGCATCTGACAGTTTTGATAATTTTTCTAGAAATTCCGTTCTGTGATAACAATTCGAAAGTAATAAAGAATTTCGAGGACGCACAGCCCACAATTGCACATTTTTATATGTGGGTGAACGGAAAAAACGTCTTATTCTTATTTTGTTAAACTAAACGTATAGGGAAAGTCCTTTCAGTTTGATTACAATAAAGAGCAACACAAAATCGTATACAACGTTGGTTTTGTCCGTTTGTGTGTGTGTGCTGAAACGTTTTCTACAAACCAATTAAATTTGCAAATTATTGGCCCGGTGTTGACCCACTTTTGCCGAACCAACTGCACCGAAAGCCAAAAACTAAACAACAAACCACTCTCATTATATGCACTTTTAATAGCAATTTATATTTCTCTTGGAAAAATTGACAAACTATCAGGTGCATGCATTTTAATTATTCACATTTTATTGTTTGTTTCTTTATTCTTTCTTCCCCTGTGATGGTACCTACATCGTCAGTCGCCATCCTTTCGTGTTGCAATTATTTTTTACGAAAAATTGCACATTCGTTTCGTTTCTTGATTCTACGCTTTCCTTGTGTTCAATTAAACCGTGCACACTGCCAAGTACCGTTAGTGAGGTCCATTCAAAAGCTCATTGTCTTCACATTCCCATGCAATACTGAGACAGACACACAGCATCCATCCGATACACACACGGATGAAAGGACGACGTTTCCAACTCGTTTCGATAACTTTTTTATATATTCCATTACGTAAATGTTTATAACTTTATCCACAATAATGTGGCTACTTAAAGAATATGTTAATTAAATGAAGGAAATCGTAAAATTACTCGTGTAATTGTATCTACAATATTTCTCATGCACACATGGAATCCTTTCGAATGAGACACTCTGCTTAAACTAAACTTTCAAACAATTTTTGTCAGTTGAAAATTTTCATACCTTCTTAATTGATGCAAAGTGAGATTTCTCAAGAATTAGTAATTACTACCTACAAATATATATATGTATATGTATAAATAAAACGACAAAAGTTTTGACTACTGATTCATAATGGAAACAAATAAAACCAATTTGGTACAAATTGATGAAATATTTCCCAAAACAGTACACTTTTTAAGACCGAGTTGTCTTAGAAAAAAAGTTAAAATTCTCGATATAAAAGATTTAAAAAAAGATGGTAATTGGTTTTACAGGTGTACATATGTATTTTTCGCATTTTCTTTTATCAGGTGTACGGATTCTGTCCAAGACTTGATTAATCTTTAGAATATTAAGAAAAGTTTGGCAGATGACCGTGTAACATGGACTACTTAAGACCTACTAAACAAGACAAAAAGTGGAGGAGCAAAACCGAATTGTGGTTTATCAGGTATGTGTGCATATTGATCACAACTTGCATAATTAAATGTGCTAAAAAATTTGACTTATCATCCTGTATGACAGAAATCAGGAAGATTGACCTCCTAAACGGATGAGTTTTTCAAAACTTCAATTTATTGTTTGTCAGATGTATCTATCAATTAATCCTGGCCAAAACTAGCAAAAAGCACATTTCTAAAGGAAGTAAAAAAGACTGTGAAAACCGTGATCACAACTTGCATAATGAAATCTGTTAAAAAAATTTAGACTGTTCATCGTGAACGACAGAAAACACCGACCTGTTAACCAAAATTTTTTTAATAACAACGCTGCCTAAAAATTGAATAACTCTATTAAAGAAAGTTTAAGATAGAAAACTCAAAAATTTCCTCAACAAGAAAACTAGCGACTTATTGTGTGCCGATTTATGATGATTACCGGCCACAACTTGCATCATCACATAAGCTCAAGATTTGTTTGACAGATGACCATGTACTCCAGACAGGAAACAGGAAGATCTTGTCAGTGGCACAACAACAATGTATAATAAAAGAGGAAAACTGATGTGCGAGGGTGGCGATATTTTTAAAACAGATAATATAGAATAGGGATTGTATATACATATATATATATATGCAAACAAAGAGTAAACAAGTACGAAAAAAGAGAACATACATAATTAAATCGCAAATAGAAACGTCAATACTGAGGGTATATCTGCATATCCTCTGTTTAGATGGCGAATATAAACCACGCCTAAATTTTATATTCACTAATTCTGCGCAACGCATTAGATTTTTGTGTAAGATTAAAAAATCTATAATTTTTACTATTTACTATACTTCTCTCCCTGCTTTTCTCTGTGGCCCTAAAAAGAGGATATATAACCTTCCGTTGTCATGCCTACACACAAGCCAGCATCCAAACGACGATGAGAGAGTGGCGTGCAGGCAGGCTAAGCGTCGCGCTTTTTGGCCGTAACCAGCCAACATCACCAGCAGCCCTCAGGAGCAAAACAACAATAACATTGAGAAGCAGGAAGAGATGTAAGCATCCGTTCCTGTTCAATCCAAGTGATAATTAACGACATACATCGCATTTTCGCTAGTTGGAAAGAGATGACGATTTAAGAGCACCGGAGAAGCAGGAGGAAGAAAAAATGTTGCCGGATAGTTGAACTATTTGACTGTGTGCGTAGGTGATTACTACGCATTTAGAGACGCGAAATGAGAGGGTTGAAAATACAAGAGGGGGGCTCGCGGCGGGTGGTTCGCCGGTTGGCAAGGGACCCCAGTGTTAAAAAGTTCCGATCGATATGAATATGCTTTAAAATGTGGATTTTATTTCAACAGGCTGCTGGCGGGATGCCAGCCCCTTTGCACATTCTAGTTTTATAGTCCATACGCTCGCCCCACTACATCCCCAAAAACAGTTTCTCCATTTCTAGTTTTTCATCTTGAATGATTTTTTGATCAAAAGGACAACAATCCACTAAACTGCCCAATACATTCATGGCTATTAATTAGTGAAGGAAACTTATAGTTATAGGTGTTAATTATTGATAGAAAAAGAGAGCAGTCTCCATCCCTTTAAAGGAGGATTTTCTCAATTTTTGTCTCCTCTAATTAGTACTATTAATTTATTATTTCTAATTGTTAATTAGCCTATCGAAGGATTATAGATGTGAACATCTGTAGGAGACGGTCGACACCGGATACTGGATGAGTGTCCCCCTCACCCCTCTCATGCTCCTTCTCCTCGTCCACCCCCACGACCGTGGCAGGGTACTTCCGCTCCGGGACTTCCCGCAGTTTACATTTACCCCCGACCCTTCCACAGTGCGCCGTTTGTATCAGTGGATTTCTCTGTGTATATATACGAATACCCCCCTATATGCCGCCCCCCCTTTTGCCTACTCCTACACACAATTTTTGCTAGGGCCGCTCTCATTGTACATATTTTCGCGTCTCCTCTATTTTGCGTTTTTAGCTTCTCTCTCTCGATTTTATTCCCTTTTCCCGGTAGTATTTAGTGTGTGTATGTATGTATGGGGTAGTAGGAACGAGTGGGGGGTATACTTTTTGGATGACGGAGGGCTGGTTTCTCTCTTTCTCTGTTTTGTTGGTTTGGGGGGCGCTTTATGGATGCCAGGCCTTGTTTTCCTGATATATGCTTTACTTTTTAGATTTATGAGTTTATAATATTAGGAGATGGCCCTGTTTTAATATTTTTTTTGCGAGGGGGGTGGGCGCTCGGGGGATGGTGGCCCACAACACGTGGATCACACAATGGATTTTTTATGTTACATTATCAGTGCTTTGTTTAAGCTCCTTAACAGTTGGCAATTTTTTTGCTCTCTTCGTTATATTTTTTTGTCGGCGTCTAATTACATGCGCAATGTTGGCCCCCTTCAACATTAACAACAACACAACTATTGTTATTTGATAAAAGTGAAATTTTTCTTTAACCTCCTTCAAGGACGCTTATTTTATATTCTAAACAGCGGCTAAGTACGTGGTAGAAATGTAATGATTAATGAACTTAATTAACAATATAAATATGTGAAAATTCCCCCAACATATAAATTCGTATGGACCGTATTTTCTTTTCTTTTTCTATTAATATTTAAATTAAATTTTGCACGCGTATCGACTGCAAATATTCAACTTTATAATAAAAGTCAAAGAAACTTAGTTTTTCAATTATTTAGAATTTTTTTACATTATAAATTCTAATGTCGATTCAACACCCTGCCATACAGCAAAAAAAAATGAATTTCTCTCAAAACTGAATACAAATTCAGGCCACAAAGTTTATAATTAAAAAAATTATTCAAACAATCAAACAGTATCTTTTTCTTTGTATATGCGTCAATAAAACCACAACCTAAATACTTGCAATACTATTGTTTTATTGAACCTAAATATTTTAATTATTTATATAAAAATTACTCTTCAGAAAGTAATGATTTCAGCTTAAAATATCGGCAAATTCAGGCAAAACGCAGTATAGATCGAACTAAAAGGAAAAAAATTAACATTTTATGTATTTGTACAAAATATTGTAAAATATGAATCCCCCGAGCCGCTCCCGTGTATCAAATTCATAATAAAATATTCAAACAATATGTTTGCGGTTTTACATTGTAATATATCATATATTATATTCAAATTATAATCATTCTACATTTGTTAATAAAATAAATGAATATTAAATCACGCTCCACAATTAGCTCTATATAACATACATATATGAGTTTGCAGATTAAAAATGTGTACGGATTTTTTAACTAACACATTGAAAATGCGCCAAAGTACAATGTACTTTTCGTATATAGAAGACGATGTATAAAAAATTGTTTAAAAATAAACCAAGCAAATGAATCGGCTATTTAAGCGAGTGCATTTTCAACAAACACATACACATTTATATTTAAAAAAACGTTTTTAGAATTTTAAATTTAGTTTGGCAAAACAATTTATTCCTAGACATGTGCAATAATAATAAAATGAAAAAGTTTACTGCACTCGGCAATGAAACAAACAAAAAAAAACCCAAAACAAGAATTAGTGATTAGAGTTTGCGGTCATCACGAAAATATGACTAGAATTTTCCGTGAAAACGTCTCATCAATTCTCATTTCCACCTTGAATATTTAATTGAATTTTTATGAATTTGAGAAATTTTTCATTCTCAAAAAAAACCCACTTTATCTCTCCACATTTGAATTTCCTGTACATAATATTATATTGTTAAAAACAAAGTAGCATGTCCTAAGTCTAGACTAGATTATCGTTTCAAGAGTTGTGTTGGTAACATGAAAACTGCAAGGACACAAGACGTTATCAAGTTACAAATCGCACACATACATCGCTATATAGAATAATGAGGCCAACATCAACATGTGTCTCATTTCTCATTACACCTTGGGGGCTGCTGTTCGCTATGTGCAAGTTTTCGCTCGAAAACACCTCTTCTCCTCTATCAAAACACGGTGAGAGATGCGAGAGTGAGCGAAGTTGAAGCAGTAGAAAAGCCCAAAAACGATCAAGTATGTGTGTGTGCAAGATAGAACGTGATGGAGGGGTGAAGTGGGGACAACGCAGTGAGCGCAGCAGGTCACAAAATGCAATTTCGGCAACAGGAAGGTGCACCTAGTAGACTGGTAGAATGTGGGAGAGGTAAGGGGACAGGGTAAAGAGTTGCATAGTCCGACGAAAGTGCAACCATGCGTTCCTAGCAGACAGCCGAATTGCAATTTGAGGTCCATGAACCTTTTTTCAGCTCCCCTCACCTACCCACAGACTCTTATATTCGGCGCTGTGTTCCCCCCTCGTTCCGCCCGCCCCAACATGCACACAGCCTGCTGTGGCCCCCTTGCATTCGGCTGCAGCATCAGCCTACTTGTTGCAGCAGGACACATCAACATTCCACCAAGGTCTTGGTTAGTGTGTTGTGTCGGGTCTAGGATTATTTTTATGCTTTTTTGCAATTGGTGACCTCCGCGTCTAGGAACCGACTAGACAGACAAACGATACTCGTCTATGTTTACATTATAAGCACCACAGTAATTACTGCGTGAACGTCATAAACATTTACATGAAATCGCCTTCGACAGGAAACTCATTCAAGGAGAGGATTCGACAACCGTTTTCCAGTGTATGTAATCGATTTGGAACCTTGTAGGAAAGACCTGTTGCCTAAATATGTTTAATACATTTGGGAGTTGGATTGCACCAGGCCGACCACCTATTTAAAACAATTCGCCTCTTCGTTCCTTCTGTGTGTGTGTGTTTCTTTTTTTTCGGTTTTTGTTTTGCTGTACAAGTGCGCAGTTTTTTATCATCGTTACACTTGCATGCACTTTTTAAGAAAAAAAAATAGTCTCACTTAATTTATAGCCAAAATTTAGCACTATCGTCGCTTGCATAAAATAGAAACTTATCATAACAATAATAAAAATCGTCTAGCTGCTTATTAAGCGAATTATATACGTCTTTGTGGTATGTGCAAATTTTTTTAGGCTCCCACGCAACCCAAAACTAATACACTCTCACAGAAAAATTCATTATACAGTGAGTGCATGTTTTCGTACGTGGAAAGCTAGGTCAACAGATTCGTGTGTGCGTTTTTTTTCTCTCTTCTCTTTGCAACAAGTTAAATTCGTCTCATATACCAATATATAATTTCAATTAATCATATATTTCCAGTACAACTGGATGGAAAAGAAATTCGCTAATACAAACAGGTATTGAATATAGGGGATTAAAGAATATGAAAAACGGAATCTACATATTGTACTGTCCTAAATAGACAAAAGAACATTAGAGAGCAAGTCGCCCCTTTTGCGAATTTCAAAGTCTGAATGGGGGTCTCGGGCTCTATGTTCCTCTTGTAGTGTATGAGAGTCTATTGAAAGTCTCTCCCTAGTCCTTGTCGCGTATTAGGAGACCGGTTTGTTGTCGTTGTGCTAATTTTTTTTATGGCCAAATCTATATTCGCATTTTTATGGCAGTTATTTTATTCCATCCGTACTTAACCTAAGTTAACAATTTTTTTTAATTGTAGTTTAATATATGTTTTTAAAGTGTGCGCTTATCAACCGCACTTTGCCGTTAATTAACGGATAATGTCACTATTTAAATAAATTCAGTCAAACGCTATCGGATAGGAATTTTTTTTTTATTTTGCAACAAACTTCTTCGTGTACCCCTCTTTCCAAAAAAATCGTTTCTAATGCACAGAAATGCAAAGTAAATAATATTTTAAATATATTAACTAAAGATTACATTTGTTGTGTAAAGAAATTTTTATCGCAATTTTTTTTTATTTATTATTAACAAATGTTATTTGCCTATTTCTTAGATAACCTTCAAACTATTTAGTTGTTTGTAAATACTTTATTATTCCCCCTATCTACTGCTGTATGGATAAATTTAGATTGCATTTAAACAGTCAATTTTAATACGATTTTATGCACATTTTCCATATATGTATAGGAATTTTGTTTATACAATTTCACTTTCACGTAGAAAATATGAAAAATTAATGGGTTATTTTCGTTTTTACGCCACTCCCCACTCGAATTTCGATTTTTCCTCTCTCTAATTCTCGTATATGCAAAATTAATACTTATTTCCCCTATCCCTGTTCGCGAAACATTTCAACTCGTATTACTTAATAATAAGTCGATAGTGGAAATAAATTTGGTATATACAAAATGGGAAACACACACACATGTTGTTGTAAAATACAGAAAAGCAGGGAAGAAAAAGCGATATTGCAACCCTTTCCGCCCCTCGTCCGTTAATTAGGCAAGTCAAGTCTTACTTAACGCTCTCTCTATATAAAGAGACACAAAAGCAGCGCGAGTGTATTTTTTCGTTGTACAACTGTACGTAGTCGAGAAAGCTCTAGGCAGTGTAAAAGCTCATAAAGATTCTTTCGAAAGCAACGAGAGAGTATTTTAAAATGTAGTTGGTTCCTGAGAACTCTCTTCTAGCTTTATTGATTTTGTGTAACTAAGACATTCTTCCCTACGAAATTTAAGTTTTAAAACTAAGCATCCTCTTGCTAGCCCGGGAAATGCAAAGAAAATGAAGGCAAGTTGGCGGGCGGTGGGATGAGAGGCCGCGCGGCGGCACACTAAGTGGGTGGCGAATGGTAGTGTGGGGAGGCGGGCAGGGGAGAGAGTCACGATGACGGTGGCACGGTGGAGGGTTGGGGGGTGGCACACAGAGTTTTTCACTTTCATTAGTGAATATTTCAACTCAGCTGAAACTGATATTTTACTCTCTCTCATATTCAAAACCGTTGTTTTTCAGGGTATGAGAGGAGGATGCTGTTTTCCCACTCACTTTTCTCTCATCTCTTGTGTGTGCGTTTTTGTAACATTGTTTAGCATATTATGTTCATACCACATGTATATAGAGAGAGGCGAAAAAAACTCTCTAAACCGCCCTGCGTGCTCAAAATTCGCCCACCCCCTCATACCAATCGCCTTTCATTCTAATTCACTCAAATAATGCACAGCATTGTCTATCCTCGTTTTGCCCTATTCGCAGTCTCTTTTGCATTAAAATAATCATTTTCATTAAAGCAAAGGTGCTAGATCTTGCGGTCTAACCGTCATTCCACATTCTATTACACCCCTAATTACGAATCAACGTTCATACATCGCAAACTCTTCTCCATGTCAATAGTCCACTAACAAGTTAGACCGAATTAGCGGCCACAGTGAATGTGTCAAATATCTCATAGAGAGATGAATCGCAACCCCTATATATTGATGGGGCGCACTGCAAAAACTCGTATAGCATGAATGTGTTTGCTAAATTTAATTGTAGAAGAGAAAACGAGTTGCATTCGGGTGTAGATTACGTCGGGGTCAAAGAGAGAGAATTGTATGCAATTTTTTCGATTGAAGCGCGAAAAAGAAACCGAATCATAAAAGAGGAAAAAAGAGCGCACACCAACTTATAATAATACTGTGTGTGGAGAGGCAATGTTGCAAATCTTGATTTTCGCATAACTGTACTGTGGTATAAAGCTCCTCTCGTTTGGTGGAGATGTAATATTATCGAAAAAGGGGGGTATGACCATGCCAAACTGCCCGCACACCTCACCAAACCTCTTCTCTCTCTCACTCCACCCAGGTGTAGTTTGTGCAGCACACAGGTACACCTATGAATTTGCCAACCAAATAAAAAGTGGTCCTGCAAGTTTAGGGGTTTCGGGAGTACGACCATCATTCGAATGTTAGAGTATTACTAGACTATCTGGCGAGTTAGACGCTAGTGTGCAGTGTGCTCTCTCTTTGGTGCTTTTCAGGACTAAACACCATACAATCACTACTACATCCATACATAGATATTTGTGCAAGGAAAACAATGTTCAACACAGTTTAGACAATTTTCCTGACTTTTTTATTTATTTTATTTTACCATTTTTACATGTAAGTTTTTTTTTATTTTTTTGCATTTATTTTACTCTTAAGGAAAATCGATTCAATTAATATATCGCGCATATAAAAGTTCATTCACGGGTCGACAGTGGATTACAAAACAGGATTTAACCCATCCTAGAAATGGATGAATTTTTTTCTTGTTTGATTGATACAATTTTCGAATTTTTTTTTAATCCTCTATCGAATTAAATTTCGTATAAATATTTAAATTTGTTTTGATTGATGTTTGTTTCATTAAAATAAATAAAAGTGTAAATTTTTCATTGGAAATCAAACAAAACCCTCCCATCAATTATTACAAATTCAATTAGAAATAAATTATTGCTATACATTATTTATCGCACATCGAAAATTAACAAAATCACACACAAAAAAGGGTATACTAGACGGGCTAGTGAATATTTCATCCTGCTGTGGGGGTAGTTTTCGTTTGTAGTCCCTTAGCGGACAATAAAGTGTAAAGTAAGCGTACTAGCGATATTCACCATTATTTAAATAGTCCACCAAACTTTTATCTCTTGCTTAAATATATAACGACAGTCGAGTTGTCTTTTTTCCACCCCCTTGGAAAAAAACCACTGAAATTAATTAATAATCACTTGCCACAACTTGATTGCCGTATTTCCACGTGGAAATATTCACAATCCAGCAACGGGTTTGCGTGTCCGACTACTTTAAACAGAAGCTTAAAGTGATATTACCCCCTAATTACTACTATTAGCTTCTAACGATGTTGGAAGATGCATAATAATTATGTAGACATATGAAAATTACGAACAGAGAGTGTGTTTCCTTCCATCATTCCTGATTAAATCGTTTTCATGAATGGGGGGAGGGTGAGGGAAAATTCATGAAATTTTCATTTATCTAATCGCACTATTTAGATCGTTGCCCGCACCAAATTTTGTAGGTCAACATTATATTTTTTAAACAATTTGTCCTTGATTCTTCGAGATAATTAAGCATATTTTAATAAAATGCGCGTTTATCTAATCGTTTCACACCAGACTCGCATAAACTCAGATAAAATGCAACAACCGAAAATAAATATTATGCCACCCCATCTCTCAATTTTTCCTATTTGCTCACTTATATAAATTCAAATACATAATTGAGTATTTGCTGAACGTTTTGCATGGCATACAAGAATAATTCAATCTCAACCCATTTCCTTTGACAATGTTATTACCAAGAAACAAATAAATGTTTAATAATTAATTATGTTTGCAATTCAAGTGGAAAAATATTCCAGGGTGGATGTTTTCATTGCATTTACGCTCTGTATCAGTGTTTGAGACAAAAACACACTAAAAAACGGATTTGTTTCACTGAATTGAAGGACAAAGGATCACATCACGTATATAGGACGTCAAAGAATCTCATGTTCAACACAAGGAAATATAGAGAGGAATGAAAATAGATTTTTCCCTTGCTACAACTTGTTGATGTTTTTTTTAAATTGTTATTCGAAATATACAAAATCTTATTCTCTAATTTGTGCAACGTGCGTGCAAAAAATTATCTTATCACCACAAAATTCACTCTCTCTCAAGTACATAGATACATATATAATCGTATTTAGTTTAGAAAAAACGACTAATACTAAACATTAGATAAAAAAATGACACAGTTTTTTTTTCATCTATAAGGCATACATTTTGCATCTATAAATACATTATACAGTTTGATAAAAAAAATTGCCAAGGTAAATATTTATTTAAAGTGATAACACTGATACACAGCCAAATGCAGAAAAAATTCTAATGAACTATGAAAATGTCCGGGTTTTCTTCTTAATTAACCAAAGCACTTGGGGCAGGCAAAGAGGGGAAACTTGGTCAAACTGTTAAATATTCGCGAAAAACAATAACATATTAAATTTGATAGAAGATGAGGGGGTGGCAAAAGCGAAGATAGAAAGGAAATTTTGCATGTGTGTGTGTCTTCGTATTTCTTTTGTGTCTATATTGCTCTCGGCTCGAGGATTCAGTGGTGGCGGTCGTGTTCAGGTGAAGTTTTCCAACAGGAACATATACAGAAGTAAACAAACACACACACACCGAAAGATCGTGGCAAAGAAGGAACAGACAGTCGTCGTTGTCGTCAATGTGTGTGTGTGTATATAGAGGAGAAGAAAAAAAAAGGTAAAAGGTAGTAGTTGTGCGAAAGATGCGGATATACACACAGCAAAAAAAAACAGGGATGCTGTGTGGAAATAAAGATGAAAACATTGCAGGTTTTATTGCGGTATTGATTATATAATCAATAAAATATGGCCCGGCGAAACGAAACGGGAAAAATAGCTGATTCACACAACTGTATATTTATTCTATGAGAATTAAAATGTTCATGCGCAACGCAATAACCTCTCTACCCGCGAAGAATGTAATGATTTTTTGGGGGTAAATTGGTATAGGAAGGGTGAGGGGTGGCCTCATTAGCATAGGCGGCGGCAATTAAAAGTCGCAACTTGCCACCCACACACTCACTCTTTCCTCATTGCGAAGGGTGAGGAGGAAAAGTCCTGCAAACTTAACATTCTATATACCAACCCCCCATTGAATAGTTTTTCCTATTAATTATTTTTTATTGTAATTGTACACCATCGACAAATATTATAAACGTTATGGGAGGTTAGTATTTTTTTGTTATCCATTTGTTTTTAACTGTGGAAATGATAACAATGTGTTTAATAATAGACAAAAAGTAACACTGATAAAGAATTTCCTTGAAGTTTTCAATAATTGAAGAGACAAATAAAAGTGTGCGAAAAAATACGAACGCCGCCCCTGTTCATTAGCGTCTAAGTGTGTAGTTTTGGGGGAGAGCATCAAGAACGCAAAGAAAATTGAATATAATTATAGGAGTTTTTCCGGAGGAAGGGGTAGGAAGGGACTTATCTCGAAACAAGACAACTCTTCCACTACACACATGGGTTCCACATACTCTCTGTCTCTGTATACACGACGTGAAGAACTACCCCCTTGAACAGATCTCTCGCTGGTAAACATTTTCGGCAAAACGGAACCGGCGGAGATTTCATGCAGTTCGATTTTTTTTATTTTGATATTTTTAATTGCGGGTCTGTACTCGTTATTCTGCGCATTTTCATTCGTCGCGGGAGGGGTAGGCGGCACGCACTATTTTTTAGTGCCAGCTTATTACAGCAGATGTCTCATAGCCATGTCCCAATAAAGAATAAGCGGCCCCCGTCAATTTTTTGCGCGCTTGAATTTTTAATATTCGCCCGAATGCCGTGATGTTCTGACGCTATACTATACTAGTTTCGCGTGTTGTTTTCAAACGCCCGTCACCCAAAAACAGTGTGTGTGTGTGTTATACGAAAAGCGGAACACTTTTTTTTGGTCAACAATTTTCGCACATTTCATTCATACTTGTTATACAAATTTATATACTCCAAAAAGCTCTCTTCAATTCACTACCTCTAAAGAAAAATTAAGCAAACAACTGAAAAGGCAGCGAGTGCGGTTTTGGCGGCAATTTAAACAGTGTGCCTTCCGTTTTTGAGTTTTCTCCCTTGGAAAAAACTGATCGGGTGTACAAAGTGACTGTAAAACGCCACAACAATGTCTAATTACCAATGAGGTTGAAAAAACGAATCATGGATGATCCAGCACCGAAAAGGAACAACACTTAAATGACAAGAAAATCATTCTCTCAGGTAAAAGAAAAACAGAATTATTTTTTTGTTCACACCACTGTTACTCGGGCGACACTTTTCACACAATAATTTGGACTTTTGTTGGTGTGTATTTTCGAAATTTGCGGAACAAGAACAGCTTTCCTCTCTCCGTGAGGTTCGTGTGTTGGCGTTACAACAAAATACAAGCAGCAGTTTTGTTTTTCCGTGAACGACGACGCCGGCGACGTCGACGTCAAAGGAATTCAGGCGCATCACATCGTGTGGAACGCTTTCCCTTTCAGTTCCATTGAGTGCAATGAGCGAATTTTTCTTTTTTCTACCCTATATTCTTGACAAGATTTTCCCGAAATGTTAAGATGATGGCAAAGCCCGAATGGAGTCCAATATGTTTTAATGATCGCAATAAGAGCGCATAATCTTTTTCCCAACACAGACTTTTTAATTCCCATTTTCCACGCACATGATACATGCAAATCCATCTATGATGAGGTTGTGCAATTTTTCTTTTACTGCCACCCCCACCATTTAGATCTGAAAAGGAGAGCCCGAATTTGTATATAGTGTAAGCTTTTTTGTGTGTGCTTTGCGCGTTCCACTATTATATTTGAAAAGTTGTGCGTTTCTGGTGCGCCGCTCTAATTAATTCCTCCGTTCATATTTGTTATATACATTTTTTTTTATCAAATTTATTCTATATTTATTATCAGTGAACTTTACTTGCACCAAGTTCCACATATTGAAAAAAATCGAAAAAGTGACAACAACATAAAAACTCATGACTTTATTTCAGGTGAATATTAAATTACGATGGTAGATACACAACACTTCTGTCTGCGTTGGAATAATTACCAAAGCAGTATAACATCAGCTTTCGAGAATCTCCGGGACGATGAGGACTTTGTTGACGTTACATTAGCGTGTGATGGCAAAAGTTTAAAAGCTCATCGAGTTGTATTATCAGCTTGTAGTCCGTACTTTCGGGAATTACTTAAGGTAAGAGAAATTTTTACTAGAAAATTAACATTTCACCCTCGCCCATATACACAAAACTGTTGTTGGATCAACAAGTGTGTGAAGGAAATCATGTATGTGTTGTGTATGTGTGTGTGTGTGTGCAAAACGTATATAGAAATTTCCCTAATCCATATTTAAGTGAAAATAATTTATTTACACAAAACCTCTCAATTATACATTGATAATATAACAGATAAAACCATGTCTAAGGTTAGTGTTAATACGTTTATTTTAATACTGTCTCTAACTATTATTTATAAACAAATTTGCATGTAATACTGATTAGCGGTCCGCGCCGGTTAATAATTGCACACACCACCATTTATACACCATTTATCGGCAAGTGCTCATTAAATTGCCATTCTTTTTAACATTCCTTATCACATGTAGACACACTATTACGATTTACGTAACATTTCCCCCATATTTTTCAAATTCCAGTCTACTCCTTGTAAACACCCTGTGATAGTCCTGCAAGATGTTGCCTGGACCGATTTGCATGCTCTTGTTGAGTTCATCTACCATGGCGAAGTTAACGTGCATCAGCGCTCTTTGTCGTCCTTTCTCAAAACGGCCGAAGTCCTTCGTGTCAGCGGTCTCACCCAGCAACACGGCGACGATCGCGAACAGGTACAGTTTTCCCGCCAAAAGAAACATTGCCAAAAACTCACACCCATAATTCGAATTTTCCAGTTGGCTCAAGTACAAAGTTTGGTCAGATCTCAACAGCAGACGACCGCATTGTCCAATCATCATCCCACATTCGCTGACAAGTTAGTCGAAGACGCACTGTTCACGTCACCGACGTCGCCGCCGCATGGGGCGACCGTCAATCAGCTGTTACGACGTGCCGCTATGCAACATAGACGGGAACGTCGTATCTCCTCCGATCCGGACACTGAACACCATAAACGGGCCCGGGCCGAACACATAATCGGCAATAATAACAATAACGAACTGAATTTGACACACACACATCCGCCACAAACGCAACCGGCCGACTTTTCACCAAGTGGCATGAAGAATAGCCCATTAAATTTGAATTTGAATTCAACAAACACAAATGCCACATTAACAACCGCACATAATAAAGGCGATATTGAGGGTAATGGGATTAGTAGTACGGATAGAGAGAATTCACCATGTTCACCGACGCCGACATTACAAAATCGTTTAAAAGATGAGAACAATGTGAAAAGTGAACCGATGGAGCTTCTTTGTAGTACAAATCAAGATGAGAATAGTAACGAATCGACGGATATTGGAAATGATAATAATGGGCCTAATAATCTACCTCAGGGACCGCATTCAGGCAGCTCTGGTGGCGATCATGACGACCATGACAGTCCGATTGGACCGTATTTGACACCATCGGAAAGTAAATTGTTTGCAACGGCGGCGGGGAGTTTCAATTTTAGTATGGCAGCATTGGCGGCCGATCCGACTGGACTAGGAGGTTAGTATTATAAGAAATCAAAATTCTTGCTTATCGAAACTCTTTTCTATTAACAATTTTTCTGGATTTTTTGATGGCAGTTAATTCACTAACCCTTTCTTCATAAAAACAAAGGGCTGGGCAGTTAACTGACGATAGTTAACTGCATTTAAATAAAAGTCTTGTTTTTTCCAGGTTTAAATCAGTCTCTGCAAGCGAATGACAGTTTGGCGGGCACTTCTCAAGGTAAGACACATTTTTTTCCATAGTATTTTGCTCCAATTTTCGTCTAAGACATACGACAAACTTAAGAAAATCGTCAAAACTTTTTTTAACTGTTTACAGTTTTGTTTTGTGTCTTATTCGAAGCGAGTAACAATTGATTTCGTGAAGAAAAATCTTCAAATCGACACGATTGAAGATATTTTTTCCACAATTTTTCTTCTCTAATATAAATGTTATGTTCGGAATGTTCTTAACGTGTATGTTTTTTTTATTTGAATTTTTTTCTGTTCATTTTGTCCCTGGTCTGATTTGTGTTTTTATTTTGATTAATTTTTTATATATTTTTTATCAAACCTTTAATTTGTGCAAAAAAATACAGTAATAATTGGGGAAGCCAAAATACTGAAATTGATAACAATCAAATCAATTTAATTGAATAAAAAACATGATCGTACTTATTGATAGAAAATTCTTATTGATAATCAAAAAATTACATGATAAAATTTGCTACTAGAGATATAAAAACGATAAACGAATTGCAAATAAAAAATAGAACCTTGGCGCCTTCACCAAAATTTCAAAATTCGCCCTCCGTGCTGAAAAATGGTTTGCTACCTCCTTTAGAAGTATATTTAAGGGGGGTGGCAGACCATCCACCACACAGTATATTGCAGACACACAATTTGCAATAAATCATTGGTCCCTGCAGCGGCATCTATCTGACACGCACTTATTATTGCATAGCCCAAAAAATTCTATTTTATATAAAATATACAACAAGTGAGCAATTTTGCGGACCGATCACGGAACTCTCTTGTCAACTCAATAAATTGATAATCATATAGTCATTGTCGACGACAACAAGACCGTAAATCGATACAGACTTTTGGCACTATTTAAAAAACTAAATCTCAAAAAGAATAATAAATCTGAAATCCACAAAAAGAAACTTGCTTTTATAGAGAAAATAAATTATTTTAGTTGACTGTTAAAGCTTGCAATTTTTTCTTTCATTTTGAAAATTAGTAAGGAAGAATAGTAAAAATTCAGTCAACTAAAACTAATGATTTATTCTCTCTATATTTTAAGGTGAGTCGACAAGAATCGAACAAGATTCCCATCAGAATGTTGGTGGTGAGAAGTGTAAAATTTGTGGAAAAATTCTAAGAAATAGGATAACACTTAGAAGACATATAAAAGATCTGCATTTTGCACAAACTCAACAATTTTGGTGTACAATCTGCAATCGTTGCTATCGCACTAAGAATAGTTTAGTCGTGCATACATGCAATTACCATCAAAAACGCAAAATACATAAACGAAACGATGACAATAATTGATCTACATTGATATTCACTCGTGAGTTTATTTCTATTCAATTAATTAGAAAGAAAAATGTTAGGAAGCGTTTTTAGAAAACAGGACAAGTTCATTTAAAAAACGATTAAAAAAACAAGTTTTCCAAAACGTTTTCTAACTGGATTTTTCAAAAAACGGTCAAAAAGCAGAAAAAAAGCACAAAATTACCGAACAATTCTATAATGAAATAGAAACGGCTGAGAGAGGCTAATAAGGCTTCTTCTGCCGTCAGGTTTGGACGACTTTCGATGTCAACCCTGCAACAAAAGCCTGTCGTCCATGACGCGCCTCAAGAGGCACATACAGAATGTGCATATGCGTCCATCCCGAGAACCCGTCTGCAATATTTGCAAGAGAGTGTACAGCAGTCTAAATTCACTAAGGAATCACAAGAGTATTTACCATAGGAATGTAAAGAATATTAAATCGGAGGACATCATTTCGCCACATTCATTTTATCTTTGAATGATTTTTTTCAAAAAACCAATTAAAAAGAAAAACAATTTTTCCAAAAAAATTATAATCTCTAATATTCTTATTTTGTTTCGTACAAATCAATACTTTATATAATTTATTTATTAGTTGTTATTGTTTTTTCTTTTTAATCTTCTTTAATATGTAAGTGTGGCAATAGTTCGGGGGAGAGCGGAACCAAACGGTCCATTCTCTCTTTCACACATTGCATCACTTAATAAACACACACAATAATAAAAAAAAGTTAAAAGGTGGCAGCTTCAGATCGACAATTCCGTTAAAATCAGCATTTCTGTGTGAATAATTAAGATATAGCGCTATAAATTTTTATATACATATTTTCTAAAACAGAAAAAAAAATTAATGGCAGTAAAAACCATAGTTTAATATTATATTAATAATATAAAGACATGCTTGACTGACAATAATTTTAAAGCGGGGGCCTAATTGGGTGTTGTGTGTTCTCGGTGGCAGTAAGAAGATTGAGTCTCCCTCTTCCGCTGAGTGCCACCCATCGCTGTGACATCTGTGGAAAACTGCTTAGTACCAAGTTAACATTGAAACGGCACAAGGAACAGCAACATCTCCAGCCACTCAACAACGCCGTTTGTAATCTGTGTCACAAAGTGTTCCGGACGCTTAATTCACTTAACAACCATCGAAGTATTTACCATAGGAGACAAAAATGATGAACAGTGTTCATTGCACAAAAAACATTTCGCTAACAAGGCCATTTCTTGGTGGTTTTTGTGTTATAAAAAATCTTTTTTTCATGCAAATCTTAATTAGTCCACCTACGTTATGCCCCCGCTGGTCAAAACATTTTTGCCGTCATTTCTTCGTCAAGCAGTCAGTTTCTTTTCTTTAATTATTATTATATAAAAAATAGATATTAAACTGTTGTGTAATTTAGTGACGAGAATAATGGAGCCGATGTCGAGTTTGATTTAAAAGAGACTCCCTTATTTTCGTTTTATAGGGTCAAAACTCATTTTTTTCTTCTGTAGGCCATTGCATTGATCTTTTTTGGCTCTGTGATATATACACAATATAAGTATATATTTTGTTGATATATGGAATTCTAAAGAATTTTCATTGTTATGTGATGGCTGATAAATATTATCCAAAAAATCTTCCACTAATGAGTTTGAAAGCATTCAAATTAGTTGACCACTTTTGTATAAAGACAAACAAAATCAACTTATTATTATTATTTAATTTTATAATCGGTGAAAGGGATTTATATATACATATATAAATTATATTTTTTGAGTATGAAATATTATATGTTTATTTATACAATTATTTATGCTTTAGCAATTTTTTTATTAGAGAGAAAGAAAACAGAGCGGTTTTTGTAGCACTTAAAGCTGTCTACGGTTAATGTGTAAGAAATTTTTCATTTTCGTGCAATAATTTAAAAATGGTCTTGTTGGGATGATATTAAATAAATTATGAAAGAGTATTTTTCTAGAAAAAAAATAAAAAACTGAGATAATAAAGACTGGTTTAAATGGGGCTAAAATCGTACTTATTGTGCGTTGAAAGAAAAAGTGATTTAAGGTATTTTGTTGGCTGTCATTTTGGGAACGGTTTGGACCAAAGTCAATTTTACGTGCTACAATATTGAACTGACATATTTTGGAGGCTTTATCACTATGTTGTTCTATTTTTAAGTAATTTCTCTTATAATGCTAAATATGTACTTTTTTTAAAAACAAAATAAATTATTAAAAATAATATATATTGAGAAAAACATAAAAATTGTTGTACTGAGAGACAGGACTTGGGTTTTTTCAAAGACTGAAAATTGAATAATATTTTGCGGTATTTTTTAAGACTGATCTTTTGACTGATGTTTCTTTTTTCACATTTAATTAAATAAATTTCGGTCTGCATTTATGAAAAGTAAACGAAAAATTGGCATACCCCTTTAAGAAAACGATAAATCAATTTGCAAAAATCAAAAGAAATTTTGTCCTGTTTTTAATAAAATTTATTTTTTAGTTTTTATTTTGCATTGAAGCATGTTCATGTTGTTTGATGCAATATTTATCATATTTTATTGTATTGTTGTATAACCTTTATTTATGTTTAAATATATTTTTACATTTGCAAAAGCAGCTTGGGTTTTATTTTGCTTATAAATACTATAAATATATATTCGAGTTTATGCCTATATAAAGTCCAAAAAACACAATTACAATACCATATAAAAACACACAATGATTTTTCTTTATTTTCTCATACAAAAACACATTTACCAGATCAAAAAAATACGATTTACTACAAATACCCCCTCATCCCTTATCTTATAATGTTTGTATCTGTTTTATATGTATACCAATTTTCCCTCTTAAACAACACTTATAGTGTTGCCACCAGGAGATGTTTGACACTACGTTTTTTAGTAATATTCCTTTTTAAAAAAATATTTGAAATCGGAAGCATCGCCAGCCTACGTCCGCACACTCAAAACTAACTAAAATTTTACAGTTTTTTCCCCAAAAATTTTAGTAGGTGGCACACACACAACAAGTTGCATTGTGTCCAGCATCCACTGTTGTTGTCTCATATTTATATATCCTAAAAATCTAACATAAAAAAATAAAGGGAGAGTTCTGTGGTCGGAAGGTTTACGGCTGGAACGGTGGCTCCGATAGCCGGTGTAGATGTCTGTTGTTGTGTTGAGAGTCTCTTTTATTTTATTTATTTAACAAAACACTGCGAGCAGTAATAACTGAGTTCGCGTATGGGCAGATCGCGAGTGTGCGGTCAGTAAGTTGGCGCAGCAGCGTCCAATTTGTTAAAATTTCTAGTGTTGGCTGTGTCTTGTCCCTTTTATCTTGCTCTTGTCTTGTTCTTGCATAGCAATATTTTGTGCGAAACATTACGGAACTTGGTTTTAGCTACAAGTCTTGCGACAAGACTTTTAATTTATTTATATTTGAATTCTCTAATGTATGTATAAAACATGTATCTTTTTTGGTTTTTAATTTAAGAACAAAATTTTCAAAAAAACTTTTCCCGAAATGCAAGAAAAGACAATTTCAAAAAATTAAAAGTGCGCTTAGCAGTTTTAGTAAGTTTTCCTTGCTCCTGTCTTGTTCTTGTTCAACAAGACAGTACAAGACTAAGAGAAGACTTTCAAAATTTGTTCGCAAATGCTATACAAGATTTCTGGGCCAACACTAAAAATTTGCAAACAAACTTTTTCACATTTTTCAAATTTATTGCAACTTTTTCCAAATTTCAAAATCAAAAAAAAAAAAAACGTTTGACACGTGTCTGCTGGTGGCAACACGCGCGGACCAGACCAGAGCGAGCTTGGTTTTGCTGTTGCAGGGGCGTCGCCCAAGAAGGTGTTCACGTGCCAGCTGTGCGGTAAGGTGCTGTGCTCAAAGGCGTCCCTGAAGCGGCACATCGCCGACAAGCACGCTGAACGGCAGGAGGAGTACCGGTGCGTCATATGCGAGCGCGTTTACTGCTCGAGGAACTCGCTCATGACGCACATCTACACGTACCACAAGTCGCGGCCCGGCGACATCGACATTAAGTTCTTTTAGCCAGAGCACCTGCCCCAGCAGCCGACCACGCCGACCACGCCACCACTCCCATCAGGTACCATAAATACACCACCAAAAAAATTCTTTAAATCCCAGTAAAAAAATATACAAAAATCTCCCGCTTGCCGCTATCGCAACCCCCCGTTTTGTTGTGTAGTAATGAATTGTGCTGCCGCTGCCGCTGCTGCCGCTGCCGCTTGCTGCCGCCACCATCAGCCTGCATGCTCCAACAACACCAACATTCCTCTTGTGCTACCAACAGCGCACACGCAACAACCACAGCCTGGTGCTGTTACAGGGCCGGTACGGATGCCGCCACCAACTTCAGGGGGCATCAATGAGCCACAAGAGTGTCCATATTGTAGACGAACATTCAGCTGCTACTATTCCCTTAAACGCCATTTTCAAGATAAACACGAACAATCTGACACATTGTACGTGTGCGAATTCTGTCATCGACGTTATCGCACCAAAAATTCATTGACAACACACAAAAGTCTTCAACATCGTGGTACTAGTGGTATGTTGAAGAGATTACTTAAGACGACAGCGATTAAGAGTGTGTTGGGTGCTGCGGCGAATGCAACACCACCACCACCACCGCCCTCTACTGCTCAACAGTCGCAACAACAACAACAACAGCCGCGTCTCTAGTATGAGTCGCCCTTAATATGGCCTAAGACATAAAATTTTTCGATTGCATACAAAACTCGAACCGAAAGTACAAAAAAACAATGTTTTAACAATTTTTTCTTTTTTCAAATAATCAACAATAGTTTTTTATAAACGGCAAACAACGCAAATCACTATAATTAAATAGAAAAAAAGAAATATTATATATATACATATATTATTATACATATTATTATATACGAATTTTAATAATAGAGTACATACATATTTCTTCCATTTTAACATATCTTCGCCATATCACAAGAACATTTTCTGTTGAATTCTTTTTCAAACAAATCAAATAAAATCAGGTCATAAAATATCAGGGAGAGAAAGAGTGTGTGTGTATGAATTTTCTAATCGTGATCTGCCCAACATTAAGATTTTAATGCGAGACATTCCCAGTGTTACTGTGATTCAGTTCTCATATTGAATTTCTTCTAGCCCTTTCAATATATTGTTAACATTAAGGCGCACTCATTGATATTTATCACATATGGAACAAAATACCGCGGACAATTTTTCAAGAAAAAAAATGCTCAACTTTAATATTCGAATGTGATAAATGTCGCGAGTGAACAAAAAAAAATTATATTATTGCTCATGTGATTTGAAAATGAAAGAATTTATGTGTACCGTGTTCTAAACGTACTACAAAATAAATGCATAAAAAGAGATTGATGAATTTTTATGGACATTTTAGTGTTATGTATGTATTTATGTTAAATGATGGAAAATGGATTTTTTCACAAAAATATGAACTTGTACTAGGATTAGTTTCGATAAACTAGACGACAGGTTTTTAGCTGTGAGTTTTATTCACATTTACATATCTTTCCAGGGTTCAATATTGTTGTAAATAATAATGTGCCAATTTTTATTGCATTTTTTGTTTGTTTTTCATTCATTAATTAATTATAATTGTATACTCTTTATATTTAAGTAGGATTGATCGTTTTTGTAATTTATGGTTATCGGCCCCACTTTCAATGTTAAACTGTTCCAGTAAAGTGCGTTTCGATATTTTTTATATTGACTATTTCAGTTGTTTTATATAAATGTAAAAAAAAATATTTTCTCTGACAAAATTTATTTGCTGTGATTTTCATTCAAAACGGGAACAGTTTAACATTAATTCGGGGAAAACGGCATTAAATAATTGTTTAACTAGATACGTTTTTGTTGTTACATCGTAAAAGGCACGGTTTGACATTTTTTGGCAGCCGTTAGCACACCCTTTTGACTGTATATTTAGTGCTGTGACTAAAAAAAGAGGAGAAAATGGAAGAAAATCGTCTGATTAGGTTAAAAAAGAATATTTATTTTGTTTCTCTGTCCAATTTTTCGTTGTGATACGGTCGAACCAAAGACAATTTCTTTAAAAAATAATTGAAAAAAAAGAAAAAAATTTACTTGTGTCTGAAAGATTCAAAAATATTTTTTTAATCGTGCCATTAAAGAGAAAAAATTCGTAGAAAATTACACAGAAAATTGTGTAGAGTGGGAACACATCAAAATGTGCCCCCTCGAAACCTAGGGTTATGTGTACATTTGACTTATTCTCTTTGTAAATGTAATAATTTTTTAGTGTAAGTAAATTCAATCGATTCATTTGTTAGAAACAGAAATTTTAATAAGCATATCCTATTCATGCCAACACACAGTTAATAAGAAAAATGTGCGAAATTTAAATTATATATAAAATATATTGAAGAAATTATCAGTATTAAAATTTGTACCTAAAGGTAGCAATTTAGATATTTTATAAAAAAAATTATATACATTTTAAAGTTTATCTTTCTAATAAAAAAAGTCGATATTTGGTCTGTACAAGAACTATCGTAGATTTTGTTACTGATTGAATTTGGCGTGAACTAGAATAGTGTATGTGGTGTTAAAAATGTACATTAAAAAATGGGTAAATTAATTTAACCTCATTTGAAAATTTTTCCAAAAAATAAAATTAATCTAAATGTATATATTAAACTTAACTGGAGACATATCATTGAGAATTCGGTGTCTGTGGATTCTGAACAAACGAACCAAAAGAGAAAAAATCACCCTAAGAAAAAATGGGTGGAACCCGTCAATTAAACACACAAGTCCAAAATTTCGTCTCCGAAACAATGTTATTTGTTTTTAAAAATTCTAGATGTTACGAGGTTAAATTAATTTCGAAAATAGCCAGAAAAACAAAAAATTTATATATATTAAAAAAACAACAAAATGGTTAGACTTTAATCTGCACTGCCCCAAGAATGGTCATTATTTGATTATGGTTCCGTTCCCTCATAATATGCAACAAGATGCCTTGAACCAGTACAACAAAAAAAGTAAAAAAATACACAAAACATAATAAGAATAAAAAAAAACTACAAGCTATGATAAAATTACTGTAATACCTCAATACTCAGACAAAAATCCACAGATGTACTTATATTGTATTGTATTTAGGCTAAGAGAAAAATAAAACGTTTTAGCTTTTAGAACAAAAAACTGTTTGCTTAATTTTTTCATTTTTTGAGAAAACTCTCTCTTCTGTGTTCTACTGTTTTTTTCATGATTTTTAATATAAATTTATAGTGAAATGTGTATATTATAAACAGATGCCTAAGTAACAAATTTTTCATTAACAAAATATATATTATCGATTTACAAATAAGTTTTAAAGAACCAGTTGAGAAAATAACAGTAGAATATATTAAATGTAAAGATTGTATATTTTTTCACATTCTTTGTTAATAGTTGACGCATTTTTTTTATTTTTGGTTTCTGGGGGTATTTTTAATAATTTTTTTAATACATTTCTTCCTGTAAATAATAGTAATAATAATAAAAAAACATATTTTCATATGCTTGTGGGTAAATAATTTTACTATTATTTTCTCTTTCATTATTATTATTATGTTAGTCGCTACACAAATTATACGAAATGCTTCCAATATGTTATTTTTAGGAATTTATTATTTTTTATTTAAATATTTTATTATTAAGAATAACTTTTGTTATTTGAAAAACTTATGAATATATTATGATATGAATTGTTGGTGTAATAAAATCATTAAAATTTGATTTCGTGACTTTTTCTTGACAACTTGAAGTCAAAATTCAAAATTCGTGGTTTATAACTTTATTAAGAAAATTAATGGACTATTTTTCACATAGTGGAGGAAATTCGAACTAATTTCAGTGTGTAGTAGGATACTTTTTATGCTTTTGAATAACTATGGATCTTTCTTTAAAGATGACTCTACTAATGATAAGATATCAAAGAGTCTTAAGATATTTAAAAAAATGATAAAATATTCAAAATAATTAACCCTTGACCTATCTTAAAAACAAAATTTTATCCACTGCCCGAAAAACATTTCTGTTCAGTTTGCAATTACTTTTCTAAGCCTTTCAATATGAGACCTTTATCTATTTTCCTTTTAACGCTCTACTTTTTAATTTACACCCGAGCCGAAGATTCTTCAGAAGAAGTAAGTGATTTCTTATACATTTTCAAATCAAATATAAATTCGAATTCGTAGAAGACCGATTCAAAAATAAAACCAATTTTGGAAAAATTCGTTAAACTTGTAGAAGATCACAAATTGAACGTAACATTGTTCTCAACTGAAGATGAAAACAATTCCCATGGACAACTATTGAAATCTGTTGGAATGGCATCGAATTTCCCACCAAATCACGTAAATTCCCATGTTTTTTTCATAATCAAACAAATCATTTCATTTATTTTTAGGAAATTATTCCATTAACTGCAAGTTCTCTTACCACTGAAGTAATGGATGCTTTTCTTAAACTAGCACAAGAACAGAATATTACCGCCTATTCACGAACGATTAAAATCGAAAATGGAAAAGTGGCGAAAGAGGACATACGTACCAAATCCGAAATTGACCCAACAAAAGTAAACCAGAAAAATACTTTGGTTAATAAACAATTTTCTTTGAATGCTATTTTCAGTTAAAGCCAAAAGCAAGTGTATATAAATGGTCCACGCATGTGGAAAACGGCCACAAAGGATTCCAAATGAAGGACGAAAGTTATGGACTTTTAACTAACTTTATTGTTTCTGGCGCCGATGGGAAAAATCATACAGTGACTACAGTTGAAAGTCATATCGAAGTAAAAAAATCAAAGAGTTAATGATTTGGATAAACAACGTTTGTTTTAGGTCAAATTAATTGAGAAATCATCGGAAATCACTGACGAAGAGTTAAATTACATTAAAGATCTGTTACCAAAAATTCAATTGATCTTCAATGAAAATCAATCAAGAGCTGAAGCATTAGTTGATGGATTAAACGAAAAATTGCCTGGTAACGATTGGCAAGTGATTATAAATCCAGAAGAATATGAAGTATCTTCCTGTAAATTTGTTGTTTTTGATGCTGTTGCAACTTATCTAATTTTTGCACTAAATAAATAAAAACAAAATTTGCACCTTGTTATGTAAAACTTGTTTAATTCTGATAAAAAGGTCAATCCAAGATCCATTAATTCACAACAAAATCCTTAGTTTCGTATCAACTGCTGTATCAATATGAAGATATCCCTCCTATTCTTCATTCTGCTGCTTTCGACTAAAACGAGTTTTTCTGAAACTGATGGGGAAGGAAAATTCTTCACATTCGAGAACAATTTAACAGAAGATCAATTTTTCAAAGCGTTTGTAAACATTTCATTAAAATTAACTAAATAGTTTTAAATTTTAATAAACGTTGCATATTTCAGGTAAATATAGCTTGGGAAAATGACAAAATTAATTTTATAACAGACTCCATAAACAATTTCTTCAATGTTACGTTAATGGGGTGGCAAGATATTTATGATTCAAATGGCACACTCAAGGAAATTCGAACAATTGAACTGTACTTCCCTCAGGAAAAGAATGAAAACTCATCTAAATCTGATGATTTGATTCAATTAACTGAAAGTTCTTTTGAAGAGCTTATAGAACTTTTTAGTACAATGTCGATGTTGGGTTTGAATATGCAGTTATCTGGTCAAGTTTTCGACCAAAAAGATCACCAACTAGTTAGTGAAATTTTTGCGGATTCAGGACTTGTTTACCAATATGCAAATCACATGGGTTTTTTAAACAAAACGATAAATTCTTGGACAAAAACTTCAATTGAGAATTACATTAAAGAAAAGGAAAGTCAGAAGGACATGGATTTAGGAGTGTTTGTTTATGATTCTGGAAAATTAGATGAAAGCAAGTCAAAAATTGTTCCATTTCATTTGGTAAATAAAAATGCATGAAATTTAAAAACAAATGAAACATTGATATTTTTCCTTTAGGTCAAAATTCAGGAACAACTCCATATAAAAAACATAACAATGGGCGTGCACGTTGTAAAATCATTTTTATTAGCGAATTTGAAGCATCCTAACCAAGTCTCCAAATACTCTTTGAAATACGTTCAAGAAGTGGAACCTTCCTACTTATGGATTGTAACGAAGGACAGCCCGTATCACGCCTTAACGGACAAACACACTTATTTACAACTTCAATACATTCCAAATAACATATCTTATTCATTTTTTGCAATTGAAAAATAAATAAATTTATCATAATTTGTTTTGACCTTTTACAATTACGAAATCCTTATTTTTGGCAGGCTAAAAGTTCATAATCACCACAAAAATAATTAAACCGAGTTATAAACTAATTAAGTCCTTAGTAACAGTTCAACATGTTCAAAATAGTGTTGTTAACTTTCTTGCTTTTCTCCGTTTTACAAACTAGCCTTTCTTCTGTGGACGTTGACAAATTCCTTGAAGAAAATGAAGATAATCCGGAAATCATGAAATTCCTGGTACATATTAAATATTAAATATATAAGTTTAAAATATTAAAATCGCTTCTGGTCGTAGATTAATCTAGGATGGACTTACGGCAAACTCAAAGTAATCCGAGATTCGATCAACACGCTAGTAAACGAAGTGAATGTAAATGTAACATTGGTAGCTTGGCAAAATATTCATGATAAAAATGGTAATTTAATTGAAATTCGCACCATTGAATTTGCAATACCAAAAAAAGACAAAACCAAACCAATTTTCCCTGAGGAGACCAAATGTTGCACATCATCTGAAGACGATGATGAAGACATTTGGACGGAAATTGTGGACATGATAAATGAAATAGAAGATCTGGCTGCTGTTGATATGAGAGCAGAAATGACCTACGACAAATATTACGAAGACGGAAGCCTGGAAGAGGCCGCTTATTTAGAAAAAGATTATATTTACATATTCTATGAAGGAGTTGGATGGTTAAATCGCACTCTTCATGTGACAAATGACAAAGTAGAAAAGTACGTTAATGAGAAGAAAGACAGTCAAATTCCAATATCTGTTCTAACTTATGATGTGGATGGAAATTTGGTAGAAAGCAAGTCGAAATTTTCCCCAATTACTTTGGTAAGTAAAAATTTATTAGTCACTATTTAAAATTCGGTTTTAAAATGTATGATTTTTTAGACTTCAGTGGATTATTCAAATGCTGGTAGAAATATCACCAAAGCAGCTTTGGAATCTTTTACATTAGCCAACATCCAACATCCCTCGAAAATCCCTAAATATTTCGTTAAATACATGAAGGATAAAGTGCCGAATTACAAATGGTTTGTGACCAGAGAGACTGACGCAATTGCAATTAAAGACGATTTCATTAAAGTTACTCTAAAAAATGAATTAATCTATTATGATGTCGATTATGTACCCTATACTTTGTATGGAATTAAAAAATAATTAATTACATTCAATAAAATTGTTGTTTTTCAAGAACGAAATTGGCTTTTTGTCATTTTCAAATTCACCACCTTATTATAAGTCCCTACTGGAGCATCTTTTATTCAGAGTGGAGGGCATTCAAACTAATTTCAATGTGAAACAGAATAACAACTCACTTTTGGTTGCCTTAGGTTCTTTCTTCAAAGATGACGCTACTTACAGAAAAATTGAGTTAAAAGTTGAAGACTATAAAAACTTAACAAACTCTAACAAATGAATAGAAAATGGAAAAAGTTTAATATCATCATCCCCTGATCTATTGAAAATATTAAAGTTTATTGACTGAACCCAAAATTTTATCTTATTTAAACTTACATCCATGAAGTTTTTATCACACAAATGAATTTGATTTATTTTCAGGAAATTGTATCATTGACCACAAGTAGGTATTTTAAACGGCGATGTAGTTTATGCTTTTCGAAAACTAGCACAAAGACACATTACTGCCTAGTCTGGTATGACTAAAATTGAAAATGGAAAAGTGGCGAAAGAGGACACACTTTACCAAATCCGGAATTGATGTAAAATAAGTAAACTAGAGAAATAAACAAGTAATACGAGGAAAGTAATTTATTAGTTCATCTATAGTGTCATAATTAAGGTTTTCAAATGGATTCTTGCGTTGAAAATTGTTTTACAGGAAGAGAAATGAAGGACAAAAATTGTTAAGGACTTGTTAACCAACATTAATGTGGTTCGAACGGGAAAAACCATAAAATGACAAAAGTTGAAAGTATACGTCATATGTTAGAAATAAAAGTAAAAAGAACAATATTTTATTTTGATTTGAATAGGTATGTTTGTTTTAGGTCAAATTAACGCAGAAAACACTGAAAAAGAAATAAAAGTACGATCATTAATAAATAAGTTTATTCAATAGTCAAACCATATAGTTCAGATGATTCCCCAAGCGATGAAACTTTATTCATTAGATTTAAGAATGTAAAAGGATTGTAAAATAAAATTGATAATTTTTAATCATCTGTTATTCATAATTTTTATATAACGTCACGTTAAAGGATCGTCTGGGCCTGAATTCGTTTGATTTTAAAATTGACTGATTGATGGAAATCATGTTAAATGAAACAACTCACAAAAACAACACTTTTACAAAACAGTTTTTGTAAATTTGTATTTGATTCTAGCTAAGTCCAAATCAATTCAAACGGAAACTTGAATAAGTGTAAAATTTCAGGTCAAAATAACTTCTTATACTTCACATAATGAAAACCAGCAAACAATTCATTTATAATTTCATTACATTTTTGCTGTTGAATTGTAAAGTAAAGTAGGTAAGTCAAAAATCTACCAAAATTCACAAAAAATTCTTTAATGAATTTTTTAAACGTCGGAAAAACATCGGATGAAAATTTCTCAATCTTTCACTAAATTCATTCAAATCAGCGTTCATTTCACCTTTTCAAACCAAAACCAAACTAGACCAAGAATTATGAACCACTTTTGTGTATGGAAATGAAAAAAATAATCAGCATTTATTGAATAAATTTGTTGTTTTCCAGAACAAAAATGATTATTTGACCACAATATCCGATTTTGTAAATATTTACAAGCGTCGGTGATACATTGAAAAATTCTCTAAAAACATCAAAAAATTTAAGGATAATAATTATAACTGCATACACACATTGTATAGAAATATATCTTGTAATAAGAACAAAGGTTTTAGCATTTAATGTCCAACCACGAACCGACCACATATACCTCCACTAAAGTGTTAAAATATATTGTCCAAAGGTGGTACAAAATGTTAAAACCACCACAAAGTCACATCAAACTTAATAACTCAAACTTTTATTAGTTAGTTTGTGTATTCATACTTACAACATTAATAAATCGAAACAATTTACTAATTTATCGCGCTTTCAACAACACACAAAACTCTTTTCATATACAAATTCGCAATTGTACGGAAGAAAAATTTCTATCAAAAACGAAATGTTTAATTTGAAAAACCATTTGTCTATTACAAACGAATTGGAAAAACCTATTGAAAGTTCTCAAACAACAGAGTATTACATAAAGATATTTTTTTACTCATTAACATTAACTTATGTAAAAACTATGACTTTGCAACAAAACTATTAATTATCACAATTTATTAAAAAGGAAATTCCAAAAAAAAAACAACTAATACATGATATGACTATGACTATTTGGGTAAAATTGATAACACATACGTAAGATGATAACACCTTATCAAAAAAAAATACCATTCCCTTCCCAAATTGTCAAACAATTTCCATTTCTAAACAAATCAGAGCATCGCGAATGGCAAATATTATTAATATTAAAACGCACATTTCACTCGTATGGTGGTTTGTTTAAGTTTCGGTACCGCCCCTTGAAACGCCTTTTCCGGCCAACTTCTATCCCCCTTAACTCACAATATTAGACGATTGAAAACTGAAAACACACACATTTATGAAATATTTGTGGAAAAAAAACAATAGTCCACCTTATGTATTATAGTATTATGAATCAACGAGAAAACACCGAAACCAGCCTACAAATGCGGACGAGAAGCGTGCGTTTCACTCTCCATTCCATTCCAACACATCCAACACACCATCCATCCGTCATACTCGATTGTTAAATGTGGCGAATGCACTAGTGAATGGGGAAGGATAACCGCATCACCGCCGCCACAATATACAATTCCACTCTCCTCATCATAAACACAACAACAACCAGAAGAGAAGCGCGTTTTGTTGTTGTTGCTAGTCAACTAGTCGCACATTGACCGTCGATTTAAACACGTGCTTAAAGAAAAAACAAAAAACACTTTTTAGACAGTCTCAACTTCTTAAGTGCGCGACATTTTCCATTGTTACATCATTTGATGAGTACCGAAAAGTGAAGTGAGAAATTTGTGCAATTATTGACATTGTGACGTTTAAATGAATCAGCACTCATCATCAATGGATTTCAATACATATAATTAATGAATTTTATGTGAAAGTGTTATGACAAAGAAACAGCAAACTCCGGAAAGGTTTGAATTCTTTTTTAAAACTTCGGCATTTATTTTTCGCAGAAGCATACCAGATTTGACATTGAAATTTGTTGTGTTTAATAATCATCATAAAACATTGTTAAATATAATAAATCATTTTTCGAAAAATAAAACACTTTTTATTAACTTTTTTTTTTACTTGAAACAATAAAAAAAAGCAATTTACACCGTCCATTTCACATTTAACAAAATAAATATAAAAAACACCAATAAAATGCAAACGTAAATTAGAAATCAAAGTGAACAAAATTACAGAGAAAAATTATATTCATTACAAAGCGATTTTCAATATAGAATTTCTGCTCTAGAAAGCATGCAATTTATCAATTACCAAAAGGAAAAAGAATCGATTTTGACATGTTTTCAAAACTCTTTTCCAGATCCATTTTTAAATCACCAAAAAAAAACCCAGAAAAAATAACGGAAAAATAACCATATGCATCTTCCAGTGGCATTAACCACTTGCAACGTTTCTGAAGAAGCGTGGCCAAAAAGTAGCATGTGTGAGGGCGGTTACAGTCCAAATAGCCAAGACTTTTGGTGGCTAGAGCCTTTAGTGCATGATAAACAAAAGGAGCACAATAACGAACTCATTCCCACTGGCAGTCCGTACATTTTGTGCTCCGCATTACCGGCCCATTGGCGCTCAAACAAGACATTACCAGTGGCATTTAAAGTGGTTGTGATCGGTGAAGTGAGCGATGGCACATTGGTCACCGTTAAGGCGGGCAACGATGAGAATCACTGTCCAGAATTACGTAATGCTACCGCTTTGATGAAGGAACAAGTGGCGAAATTTAATGATTTAAGATTCGTCGGACGCAGTGGACGAGGTAAGTTGGAAAAAAAGATAAACAATTTCCGAAATTCATTTCCAAAGTGACGGAGATAATTGATTATATCGAATTTGTATGCAAATATTATTATTCTGTACGTGACATAATATGTTACATAATCTATTGCATTGAATATTCATCCCTCTATTCCATTGCATTTTAATATCAGTAGATGTATAAACAGTACATACACGATATTGTAACACGAAAATCGCAAAATTACTAATAGTTAATGGAATTCTGCAAATTTATCACTAATTAAAAGCTCTGTGTGCTATTAACACTCTGCTGATTTGCGATTGGAATAGCATTAAACACTGTTCCAGCATTGCAGATTTTCTATCTTTTAAAACACAAAAATATAAGAAGAAAATTTAAATCTTGTCTTGTATTGGCAAGCAATGACCGAAAGTCTTTTTTGATTTTGTCCCGACTTGCTATGCAAAATCAACACAAGAACATTTTTTTCATTTTTCTTATGTTCCTCGTCATTATTCAATTTGCACTCTGAGGCCATCCGATTTCACTTGAAAAAGAATTGCTCACATCTTTGCCACAATCGAAAGCGCACTTTGTTGTTACAAGAATGTGCTAGATTTTTGTATATACACACAGATGGTCCATCATTAGTCCATTATAAATGCACAAAAAAAGTGAGAGAAGAGTATACACTATACTAAATATATAAATATAATAATATCCTACTCATGATATACTTTATTTATTATATAAAAGGAAGGCACCATTACAATAGTAAACAATCTAAAGATTTTTAACTAAAAGAAATTTGGAACGGCTCATCAATATTAAATACTTATGAATTTTTTCTATATAAATGGTTGTTAAAGAGTGTGAATAAAGAAAAATTTAAATATTTGTTATGAATGATGGTAGCAAAAAAAATGTAATCAAATATATTGAAAACGGTACCGTAAACTTCAAGTATTTAGACATGTTTTATTGTGGTTCCGGATTTTCTATATCATATTCATGATTTTTTTTTTCTTCTCCCAACTATTACTAATTGAATAAATATTATATTTCAACAATTTTGTTCAATCAAGTAAAACTAATCGTTTGCAAATCCACTAACATTCCAAACCCCCATTCTTCTTCTCTTCTATATATGCAACAACACAAAATAATTACAAGAAAACAGGCTGTAAATGTCTTTTGAAATAATATGTTTTATTACCACTCAACAAATCTGTCTCGAAGAATTACAATTTGTCAAAGAAGTAAATTAATTTTCAACCACATATCTCTTCTCGGTGTCGACAATGATAATGTTTTTTTTTATTTTATTACATATACCTATGAATAAATCTATGATTTATGTTGGAATAAATAATGCATTTTACCATTGTGTTATACATTTTTACGACTCGCAACAGTTTACAACATTGTAAAACAATTATATCAGTGCGCGAAGATACAATTATACAGGGTGTAAGTCAAACTGGAATAAAAAAAATAGAAAAAATTTTGTTAAATGACCAGCAGAGATCGTAAAATATTTTTTTAGAACTTTTAGTTTATTAACTACAAAGTTATTGAGTATCGATTATGAGATATTTTTAAAAAAAGTCAATTTTTAAGATTTTAAACTCAGTATATGATCTTCCCAATCCCCTGTTTACCCCATTAACACCCTGTATTATCTATACAAATAAGTATAGACACATTTTTCAAATGTGACCACATGACACACGACAAAAGACCACAAATTTACGTCCTTCGACCACATTTCTCTAAAATGTATAAAGAAAAAAATATAATTATTATAATGACGGCAGTCACATGTGGTATGCAGAGTTTAAAAAAGCACATTTCTAAGCCAAACGCATTTCATGTAAAATTGGAGAAAATTAAGAAATTCGTTTGCATTTTAAACTACCGATTTCTATACCCAACTGGTATATAATATCTCTATTTAATTACTTTTCACAATAAACTCGCATGAATACATACTATACACTTGGTATACATATACGCATACAATTCATTTATTAAGCTAGATTTCTCTGGACAATTGTTGCATCTGAATTAAAACTAGTTTAAGAGACTCCCTTTCTTACAATGTGCGGTTTACAATTTTTAACCCACATCCACCTTTTAAAAGTCAAAAATTCTTAAATTGATAACGATAAGAAAAACATTTCTACTATAATTTGAAACAATATCCATTTTGTCTAGTTTACACTGATGTTAATACGAAAAAAGGGAAAAACCACAAGAGCAACCACGAAAACTGAAAAAAAAATCGACTTAATGTAAAATTTCACAGTTTGGTAAAAATGTCAACAAGACTAAACCACATTTAATAAAGTGTAATAAAAAAAAACAAACAAATACGGTCTAGTTTATTAGGCAAAACAAGATATTCCCGAATTGAACCAATTACACTGTTCTCCTTTTAATTTTTTTAGGAAAATCATTTTCCATCACCATCACAGTAGCCACAAATCCACCACAAGTGGCCACCTATAATAAAGCGATCAAAGTTACCGTCGATGGACCCAGAGAGCCCCGTTCTAAAACTGGTACGTAATTAACAATTCCATTAGTATTTTCCAACAATATTTTATAACATTAGTTTAAAACAATTACCGATTTTCGTTTATTATTACATTTTACAATGGATACATCGACATACACTACAAACCACAACAGAATCAAATATATTTGCGGTTGACAATCTGGTATAATGACAAAATATTGAAAATTGAATATATATCTGTATATAACAAAAATAATATTCTTATTATTTATAGAAAAATATTTTTTTTATAACAAAACGTGTTTTATTTACAGTTGAGAAAACCACATTAGATCTTTACGTGTTTGCTACGTTTTTATTCCCGTTCAAATTTTCGAAAAATTTCCTTAACAAAAAAACCAATTTCCAGTCTTGGAGGTGATTAAAATCCAATTAGTATTATATTTTCAATAAATGTCTACATCTACACACACTTTATTATTGATTCATCATGCTGTATATTCGATATGAATCAGAAATTCATTTATGAATATTTAACTGTAATTTTATCATAAATGTAAATATAATAAGGAAACTTTAATGTGGACACGCAGAAAAATTTTTGTGCGTGACGAAAATTATTATATCAACAATTTAACAATAGTAAAAAAATAAAAAAATAATGAAATGCATGTGGGGGATTTTACTCTAGGGTGCAAAAATTCAACTTTTATTTTACTTTTGTTCAATATTTTTTTCTTTCTGGTGACACGAATATGTCAGGAAACACATGTGTACACAATTGAACATATGCTAAAAAACTATAAACAATTATTTCTAATTACCTGCTTTTAACAATACTTATTAATAATCATGTGTTTAATAGCCGCTTTAGGCCAAGACTGACCTATCTTACCTAATGTTTACTTATTTAGTAATATTTTATGTAAAGTGGACTTTAAGCAAAAAAATAACAAACTATTGAAGGCGGGTTCTGAATGTCCTGGAAATCCTTGAAATCATGTGGGAATTTGCCAGTTCTGCACACACAAATTGGAAAATTTGTAACACAATCTAATTATAAACAGTTTCATAGAATAATTTATTTTCTTATAATAAAAACATTTCTTTAAAAAAACATAAATTTATGTAGAATTTATATTAATTTCGTTATCGAACATGCACCGGAAACTGATTTATCAACATATACCAGCAAAGTTCCCACAGCATCTTAGTTTTATTTGAATACCAATATGGGAAACGTTTATTACTAAAATTTCGTCAAGAATTTTCTTTGTGTGCTGCAATATAACATTGTTTATTAAAGTGAGGGTAAGATTATTAATTATTTAAATTGTCACAAAAGATCAAGTTAATTAAGTTCATCTTGATGCACGCATCACATATTCAGAAATCAAATTCAATTTGTGAACGATTAAAAAAAGAACACGTTTATTTCGAATTGAATTTTGGCTATTTAATCGACTTGGACCCGGGGCGCACGTTTCTTTCACGTTACAACAACAAAAAAATGAAAAGAAAAAAATCATTTCTATTTTTTTTTCTATTTGAAAATATTCGCCCCCTTCACCCGTCCCCCTTTTTATCTCTTCTATTGCATTGTATAATACGGTAGCAACAAGAGTCGATCGAAAAACCGCTTAGTAATCATAGGTTTACCTTTCTGTCTTCTCTTTTACACACACACATCTCTCGCTGTTTGATGAAACGCACAATCGTTACATGTAATAGAATATATACTCGGCTTCTGATTTATTATAATCATAGTCCGGCTACAAGCACGAATAAAGAAATCCAATTTATCTAAATGTCTTCAGCAATTATATATGTACTGAAGAAGGGGAGAAAAAATGTGATTTCTCACCCATTAACTACAAATCGAACATTGAACACACCGAAATAGTTCGCAGTACCATCCAAAAAAATATTCATATAGTTTGATCAAAACGAGAATGATCGCATACTTAAAACCCAGTCTAAAATTAGTACAAAAATCTCTTTTCGAATTTTTTTGTTCTGATTTTTATAAAATCATGAACGTCATTCAAAGTGCATAACAAAATTGAATGTACATATCAATAGGGGAGAAACAAATTTCAAATACCCAGACAGAAAATAGTTCATATATACGCATACATACACATACAGAAACCAATCAGTGACAAATGCGTCAGATTAGCAATTTACAAATCTGCTATTGCTGCAATTACTGGCTCATTATTCTGTAAATAATTACCCGATAGAACATCCAAATATATCCAAACTGAAACTACTGTATATAAATTTTAACATAAAACCAACAAAACTCGTCCATCCAAATCAATTTTCCCCAAAAAACTATCGAATAAAATACAATGAAAAAAATTATACATAATTGTTTAGATACAGAGGGGCCCATAGTTATGGGTTAATATGCAATTTGTTGGCACGTAAATAGAATTGCGTATATATATTTGGACCTAGTCCAATCCGGAAGCCATCCCAGGGTCCGCCATGCAATCATTTCCGTCCTAGGCCATTTCCGCCACCATTAATACTAAATTATTTGTAGAATTTTGCGTCAACTGATGACCCGACATCTGTTAATGATTTGTCCTAATTAACTCACACCCCCAAAATTATACACCCTCTCATTACCGCCCCCCATTCGTACTCATGCCATTTTCAATGACTAAAACAAACACATATACAGTTTGTGTATAATGTCCACTAATTTTCTCATCAGACAAATCTGTCCCACTGACATATAATGTCCCCTATTTTGAATTTAATTAGTAAATTAGAAGAGAAACATTTTTCGTCAATATCAAACCATTGAAATAAATTTACAGCACAAATAAAAAATCGCCTATTGTAATATTAATACTGGAAAATTTATCACATGATTAAAAACAGTCCATACATAATTTATGCACAATTCTGTGGAGAGAGAAAATGAAAATACACAGCATCCACATATGGACCTAATAAATTCAATCGTCATTAAATTACAATTACAAATCGTTTTTTATAAAACTAATGACTCTGTTTTTTTTATTTATAAATAATGGAATTAATTTTCTCAACAGGCAATCAACATCCAATCCATCACCGAGGTTTAGGCATCCAACGGCCATTCATGGAGACACCCTTCCAGCGTATTAGAGATTTGGAGTACAAGAAACGTGAAGTGCCATCATCGCAAAGCAGCGACGGTTCCCAACACTCATACAAACACGAATCGCAAGGTAATCAACAATTTTATTTAGTTTTTCTGTGAATTTTCCAATACAAAATTCCA
This sequence comes from Silvanus unidentatus, assembly GCA_963930825.1. Classification (NCBI taxonomy): domain Eukaryota; kingdom Metazoa; phylum Arthropoda; class Insecta; order Coleoptera; family Silvanidae; genus Silvanus; species Silvanus unidentatus. The sequence goes on along the minus strand of OZ005758.1, from coordinate 27,185,062 downwards.
TTTTTTATTTGCTACCATCATTTCTTGGATCAATTTATCAAATTGATGTCTTGATTAAAGTGAAAATTCCTATTACAATGTACAATTTTCAATTAAACTTTTTCTATATATAAATATCACCTTATTTTGATTGAATTACCTATGCGTAAATATGTAGCGAACGTATAATAAAACTAGTTTAAACAATAGACATAAAAGCGCAAAAAAAAACAACAAATAATCAAGACTGAAATTACGCATAAATAAAAAAGGAACAGACAAGACACAGTCGACCGTTAAAGAATTTTATGAATGAATATTGAAGATGAAAACGCATCCAAGTTTTGTTGTTACACCACGTACATACTAGGAATACAATTCCTATTTCAAACTGGAAAGTCAATTCAATATTCAACAGGTTGATGGACTTCAATTTACGTCTCATTAGTCGAACGTTGGATGATGGCAAACAGATCATCACCCATTCCCAACTCTTTTATATCAGAAAACAATAATATCCAACTTATAACCTATAATTACTTGTAATGTGCTAAGCCAAAGATATTCCAACATTGCTACCTGAATCATTTTTCGATTATTTGTTCTTACTGTTTTTTTCTTATATTACTTAGCAATCTTCTTGTAATATCGAAAGAGATTTCTCTTTGTATTTTAATGTAGAGTAAGGATGGATAAAATTTAAATTTTTATAATACTACGTGACGATTTCTGTGGTAAAACTAATCAAAAATGTTTTATTCAATTACGCGTTTTTTATGCACTTTGTAGGGATATTGGAAAAAGAAATGAAATTTCGAGTGTTCATTCTTCTAGTGAAACTGTTCATTAATTAAGACACGTTGACACTTTAATAATGTGTCATATGGACAGAGGAATCTACAGGATGTTCAAATTTAAGAGACATACAGAAGAGTAATTGAATGAAAAAATCTCAATATTTTCAATATTTTAATTACATCCTCAATTTTTTGTTCTCATTTTTTAATTTTACGGGATTTAAAAAGTTTGTAAATAAATTAGAAAATTTTCGTTGGCAAAAAATATCACATTTGTTTAGAGGAAAATGTATGCTGTCATTACGTCACAATTGGACAAGGATTGTTTAAATTTAATATGCTATAATGACATCAATCATTTAAGAGGGTGGTTTTATAAAAAAATACAATTTTTCATTCAGAAAGAGGTAATTGACAACACAGTTTTAAAAATCCCTTCCTATTAGAAAAATAATCCAATAATCGATTTGGACCATATTGATGATCTTATTTTTTTGTCGTAGTTTTTTGAGTTCACTAAAAATTCTAAAGATATCTGATGATTTCATTGTAATAAAAATTAAAAATTCAAATGTTTTAAATCATATCTAATTTCCGTATAAAAGACCTGACTCCCTAAATCAAGAACAACCAAAAACCGAAAAATTTCAGAATTGACACCCTGAAAAAGTTACAATTCCGATTTCTCTTCTTGATATTATGTATTTATGTTTACAAAAGGTTAGCAAAAATTTAAAATTTCCGCACAAATTCAACTACCTAGGAACAATAATGTAATCATCAACTATATAAAGTTTCTTATCAACTTTCAACGTCTTCACAAATATCCAAAGACCCTGTAAAATCGGTGCAAGTTTGGTATGAGAGATCAATGAGTCGGTGGGTGACCTGGGTGGTGGAACTGTCAAAATATCTACATTACGGGGCAATTACGGCAGTGTCACTAGCACACCCTTAGAGACTGTGGTCACAACTCCCCTCCTCCAACGTCCTCCTCCGTTCTATACAACTTTAGTTAAACTTAATACAAATACACTAACAATTGCAATTAATAAACTCCACACCTCTCTTCTCTCTCTCTCTCTATTTCTATATATTATTAATAAGACATAAACTGCACCAACTGTCAAAATATTACAAACTTACGGGGGCGAAACTTCAAAAGATTAATTTATCGTTTCATGTAATTAGAATTTCTATTCTAATAGACTGGGGAAAATTTTTTAATCATTACAGCAAGTTCATCAAATGCCATGGTCACTTTTACATTTACAAAAGGAAATACCCGGTTAGATTTTAACGTAAAAAAACCATTTACAGAAAACGCAGTTTTTCCTGGTTTTTTTCTCTTCATTTCAAATAACGGAAAGTTTTCAATATTTCACGCCTTTATAAATAAAATCTAGAAATTGTGTTAATTATTTATTCTATTGAATAATTATTATTTACTCTTATAGTTGATTACACACCAAGTTTTATCGATTTCTCAAATAATATGAATTACATACCATAAAAATCGAAAGTTTATATAAATCTGTTGAAGCATTTAATTCAACTTCGGTTCATTTTTTTTATTGAAAAATTCTCTCCATCATTTCTGTCCTTGTTTCTAATACAAAAAAAAACAGTTAATCAAATATTGCCGTATAGAATTTTACGCACAATTTACAACAGTAAATATGTAACAACCGATATTTCTATTCATGTCAAATAATAATTAAACACACTTTAAAAATATTATCAATAATTTATTGAAAAACAAAAAGCGATGCCTCGCAAAGTCCATGGGGGAAAAAATTACTTGGTATACTTGTATTACGTTACGCATGAACACCCAGTGTATTTATAGTTCAGGTCAGTATTTCATATAAATTTTCTTTTATTTCCAATACACTGTAATACTTAACCACACACATAACCCATCCCCCGCCTCCCTTTGATGGTCATCATCTTTGTTCACTTGAAAAACAATCATCTAAACAGGCCAGCATCCAGCAGCATGCAGGAAACTTTTCTGTCACGTTCAAAATGTAAAGGAAAAGGGTTATTATTTAATCCGATTATATTTTGTATACACACAAAGAAAATTAAAAAAAAAAGACAATAATATTAAAACGTAATAGACGGTCGCTTTCTAATCTAAAATATTTTGCAAGATTAATAAAAAGGTTGTTTATTTTTTTGCAGAAATTTATTTCACTTTGCAACTGTTTTTAAGTACATAAAAGAGTTGCATAAAAGCATAGAATTATAAATTTTCTCTTCTGTTTCAAATGTATATTCAGATTAAAATTGTCCCCCCGTATATGTGTGTATAATTTTCAAATGGTGATTAGATTCATAAAAATTGTGGTTTCAACTAGTAACTGATTGGGAATTAGTCAAGCAGTAAATATATAGCTTACATTACATAGTAACGGATAGTAAGGTTTATGGATTGAATTTCGGTTGTTGTTATTTTGTGCTCCTGCTGCTGCACTGAAACTTTTACACATCACCGATTCGTTAAATAAGATGCGATTCAACATATTTTCTCATTTACATTTATAGAAAATCAAAAAACGATCCATCCATATCCTTCGTTTACCCCGACAATATATTAAAATATTTTTTTCTTAAGAAATTATATACGGATACATTTTGCAATTTGCATTTGATTTTTCCTATTAGGTACGTCTCTGGATATTTTTTCGAATAAAATTCAACGTCCAGTAGACTAGAACAAGCCCTTGAACGTTTTTTTTTTCTATTAACAGGACTTTTTCTGATAATTGGCCAACTTCCCGACAATATTTCGTTTTTTAAAAAATACTCGAGGGTTTTAAGGTTTCTTATATATCACCTTACAACAAAATCACTCCCCACACATGAAATTCTCATGAAATCTAACCCTTTCGAATGCAAATCGAAAAAAAAACTTTAAACTAGTTAACATTGAAAAATACAGCGAATTTTTTCGTATGTAATGAATTTCAATGTAAACACCCACAGGCGCTGTTTTGTGATTCATTTAAAATGTGTAAATGTGAAACACATGTATTACACACGCATCAATATATTAAATATACAGTGTGTTCAGTAATGATTCATTCATTAAACTAATTAAATTTTCTATAGAGAAAAATGATCGTGCACAGCAATTTTGTAATTTTGACAATAGATTTTGCTGTATTGAACCAAATTAAATTGTCTAATTAAAAAATCAAAATACAATACACGAATTAAAAAAAGAATGAGAAGTTATAAAATATGAAAAAAGGCAAGCAGGTATCGGCATACCATAATTATACGGTTACTTCCGGTTAGATGTTAAGAAATCGTTTAATAATTGGCAGGGTTAATTTATGGTACATATTCAACACTTAACAATAACCACCGCAATATATTTATCTACCTGATGATGATGATGGAAAAGAGACATATATTCTAACGATTTCATTGTCGGCAGTGCCTTTTCACTTCCGTCACAAAAGAACAGGGTGGTCTTTTACCGAAATTGGCACTGTTCTTGACCACTGGGTGGAGTTGGAGGACCATCCTTATCGTGTCTTCTTTTATTTCGCAAACAACATATGAGTAATCATCATCTTCATCAACATTTTGAAAAATTTACATTCATTTCCGAGAATTATCGCATGTAAAATGGAAATACCGTCCAGTAAAATTTGCAAATTGCTTATTAAAATAATTGCACTTGAACTTAAGTTATAAGTTGAAAATACGTGCATTATGGCACACTGTGCATATGTTGGAAACTCCAAAACATTAATAAATTATTCCATCAATGTAGCATTTAATATTGTGTCAATGAATTCATTATACAGGATGTTACAATTGGATTGAGTCAATATGAATTCGATTTCAAGGAGCCAGAAATTAGATTCATTACAATACAAAAAAATAATAAACAACTAAGTAATTATGTTAAATAAAATTCGTAAAGTTATCGATTTTGAGATATTTCCGAAAAATTTATTCAGGATCAATTACCTTTTTTAGAAAAAATATTATATGAAAAAATGAGAAAGGCAAAAAAGTTTCCTTGTTCAACTTGCCATCAAATCGATTTAAGGAAGATAGCATTTCCCAACCCTGACAAATTTTACAAGAACTCAACATTTTTTAAAGAGAAAACAGACAAAGAACTTTGTCTGTTTACACCCTGTATGTTGGAAAACTGAAGGAAATGACATGTTCAATGTCACGTAATACACCATTCCTTAAGATAAACAATTTATACGAAACGCGTAAATATTTTCCACAAAAACGGAAATTGCACACAAAAATAAAACGTCTCCACTTCCAATGAATTATGATAATATCAAACACAACATATAAAAATCCCGTACTTAATTTCGCTTGAACCGATTTTATCATCCTTTATCCAACATGGAAAAATTTCTCCTCTTCATTTCTTTGAAATCTAACACAAAAAAATTCAGACACGTTTCGCGAACAAAATAAATAACATTTATTATTATATACATGTTTATGTGCTGCATATGAACTACTTCCACTTTTTTCCAACCATCCTAAAACCCATTATTTGCATACAATATATTATAATACACAACAATTGTAATGGCCCATCATGTTGTACATATGCTATATGAATAATAATCGTGCGGTAAATCCGTATTTTATTGTTTTGTAATCAATATATTTTATATATGTATTCTATATAAAACTGAATAGCGCACCACACCACCATCATCAATAAATATCCCACTTGTCTCTAATTACCGTTTCTCTCATCTCAATTCTGTGGTCAATTTTTATTAATTCCCATTAAAATCCTTTTCAGATGGCTACACAAATGGCTCTTTAGGACACTGTCCGTCAAGCACCTGGTCAAATTACACAAATTCATACAGTACATACACACCCCAAACGTGTTTCTATGAGCCTCATCAAGAGACCAATACACACAACACGTCCGCCCATCTTCCTCTTGGTAAGTACTGTAAAATCCTAAAAAGCTAATGAAACAATACTACAATTAACACTCTTTAATTTCTAGTTCTTCCCTCAGAACCGGTGCAAAACGAATTCATCAACACAAGTCTAACATCGCCACCACCGCCACCACTCATGTTCAACAGTGCAAAAGCCACCGACTTCGACACCCTCATCAATCCAACAACATTCCCCGACAACACGTACTGTCCCAACAATTGGGACCCAACTGCCACCTCGTACACCAATTACTGCAACAACAAAACAACACCCAACAACAATCAACCATCTTACATCAATCATCACCATCAAATACCAGCTGTTTGGTATCCACATCATGTCTATTCCGTTAACCAGAACCAAATCCATGTCCATTTGCATGGGACCACAACAGCCACTTCCGCGGCGAATACGCAAGGTGCACCAACAACAACAACAACCCCACCGTCACCACCGCCGCCTCCAATCACTGAAAAAGAGCAATTGTGGTCGCATAATTTAGCATTAAGTGTGCCACCATCGACGACGGTCAGTAATGATGTTGTACCATCAACGGATCCATTGAAAGGCACAACTGACAGTCAACAATCGCATAGTGATCCAGTTTGGAGACCTTATACACACTTCCAATAAGTTACGCTTGTTTTAAATCCTCTATTCGTTTAATTGTTTTTGTATAAAGTTTTTCGCGCGCTTTTTGTTTCTGCTTCTCCCCCAGTTTTAGTTTGTATTTTGTAAATTATTTTTGAAAAATTTATTGTATTTTTCTAATTGTTTTATGGACTCTCTAAACAAAAATCAAAGTCAATTTCATATATACTTGTATACTTTCCAAGAATACATATCAAAATTTAATGTGATTTTTCAACAAAACATTCCAAAAAAACAACAACAATTTTTAATGCTGTATCGTACCTTCTATTATAAAAAATAAATTTAATGTTACATACAATATGATTGTTTGATTTATCTTTTAATAAATTTTCGATTGGCATCACGATTTAGTCTAGACAACACTTTGTTGTGCATAATAAATTTCTTCTCTTTCTTTAATTAGTTTAAAAAACCGTACAAAAACAATTTTTACATGCATTTAATTGTTATTTATCACGATACTGGTTATTTATGGGCAATTTATTGTTTTCTCTCCTGTCAAAAATAATAATTACAATGAATGACTTTTTTATTTCCAATCATTTGCATACAATAAGCAAAGATCAATGGAACGGTTTGAAATTGTTGGCTTAATGACAAGCGAAGCATACCAAAAATCGAAATTCATTACAACAAAATTGTACAATTGTTATCCGGAAAAGTTTCAATGTCCAACATTTCGGTCCATGTTGGATGTGGATTGGGAACAATACTTGACAAAAATTCGCCGAAAACTCGGCTCTGGACACAAAATATGGACATTAACAAAAAACGTTGTGATTTTCTTAAATGGGACTTATTTTGGGGACGATGATGAACTAATCACTTACATTCTCACAAAATATAAAATCAATTTAAGGGCAAACTGGTACGAAATGGGCGCAAATGAATTACTGACCCATTTACGTGGTATTATAAGCAATTATGTTCGTTTATAAATTATTGTTTAAACACAGAACTGATAAAATCTCGAAATTTCAGCGTCATTTGGTCTACATAACAATCGCGATACGAAAACACGTTATTGGATCGATGCTGTTCCAATTATACGACGATATTGTGCCTTTAACATGCGAAAATTTTTTGAAAAACGATTTTTCCGGAGCACCAATTACAAGGTAATTAAAAAGAATGCTTTAAATTGTCCACAACAACAAATTTTAGGATAGTGAAGAACAGTTGGATCCAATTTGGAAATGTTAACAATCCAGAACAGAAAATACCCTGTGAAAATTATTGCATACCGCATGATCGTCGCGGTGTTTTGTGCATGTGCAACGCTGGCCGTCACAAATTAAATTCCACCAAATTTTTCCTAACTTTAGATCCAACCCCCTGGATGGACTACCATTACGTCGCCTTTGGTCAATTAATTCAAGGTGCAAACGTTTTACGGTTGTTAGAAAATCTTCCCGCCGAAAATACGCAACCAAATCAAAAAGTTTCAATTACAAATTGCGGGATTTTTTCACTTGACGCCATCTGTCAATTAAACACCGAGAGTGAAATAGAAGATTTCTTACGGAAAATTCAAATCTTTGAGCCTAGTCCTGAACCAGATGCACAATCAATTGATTTCAACGTTTTACAACAACGTGATTTGCCGTATTGGCATTTAAACGAAGCGATTTTACTGTATTTAAAACAACTCGAGTTTGAAGAACCAGCAACAGAGAACAAAAACAGCAATTTACGTCGAAAACTTGAACAATTTCAACAATATGATGATTTCCCTTCGATTCAAACACCTTCAACATCATTTTGTCAATCAGATATTTCCAATTGTTCACGAATAATTGAGAGGATTTAAATACAAAAAATTACAGTTTAACAAGAATTTAATTTAAATAATCATTAACAACATATTGACAACTTCTTTGAATAGTTATATGTGGATACTGAGATCGCCAAATTTCCACCTATAAACAAATTAAAACAATTAAAACCATCAACAAAGTCTTATTAAGTAAATTACTTCATCCTGTCGAATTAAATCACAAAAACTAATCTCCAACAACCTCAACTTTGGCAACAATACCAAAGCTTGTTCACATAAATCCGATGTTATATTTTTAATACCCAACAAATCCAATTGATTCAATTCCTTGCAATTTAATAAAACCGGTTGCAATAAATAATCATGCACACCTCTCCATTCAGATATAATTAACCGTCTCAACATTCTACAACCCATTGCAATTTTTTCCAAACAATCTCCTGGATCTGTGCCGATTAAACACCATCCTAAATCGAGTTCCCTCAAATTTGTACATTTTCCAAAACATTTGGCACCCTCAAATGTTAAAGATCTCGTTTTCCATGAACTCCAAGTCATCAAATTTGGATTGTATTGTACTAGAGTATCACATATTTGATCTAATCTGTTCAAATGTTCACACAAATCGATAATAACATGCTTTAATCGAACATTCGATTTTAACAATGCTATTAAATCGCCATCATTAATATTAGTGGCTGTTAAATCAATGGATATTAACTTTGTCAAACGATTTAATGAGGACAATGTCCAGTCAGTAGTGTTTTTTAAACGTAAATCTAAAAAACGATCATCAAATAATAAAAAAATCAACGATTTTATAGATAAACCTGTTAATTCTGAACAATTGGATATCATTTCAATCATACTATTTGTGACAGTACAATTACAAAGTGATAAATGTGTTAATGTGGGGGCATTTCTCTCCAAAATTCTATAAACAAATTATTATTGTTTAATATAAAATAAAAAACTTATAGAAAATTCTCCCTTAACTGTTTGACTTTCTCATCAAAATTCGCAATATTGTTGCCACACCAAGACAGATCCAATTTTTTCAATGTTGAACATTTCAAAGAGAAATAATCCAATGTACTACAATTCACAAAATTCCAATACTTTTTTAAAGAAATATTTTGATATAAAATCGGATCGTTTGCGGCAACAAACCAACGCTTGTTCACTTGAAGACATTTAGTCAACGATTTCAAATCTAAATACTGAAAAATGTGTATAATAACTTCATACTACAAAAAATAAACTTATATTCAATCAGCATCAACTTTTCCAATTCCTTACCGGTAAATCCATAAAAAAGTCTTTTTCATTCAAAATCAAATCATTTGAAACTTTAACATTATTTCTAATCGGTTTATCAGGTACTAATCCTTTTAAAATTAAATTATATTGTAATGAAGACGTTGGTCCCCAACCCCCTAAAAGAACTGCATCTATCGACATATGGTACTTTAAATTCGTTTGATTGAATTCCAATCGAACATGTGTAATCAATTGATTGATTTTCTTTATAGTCGGATGAAATTTTCTCGACTTGTCTGGACATAGTTGCGGCTCTCCTTCCCATAATTTCACCCACATTGGAGACGAGCCTGTTAACAATTTGCCCCAAAGTCGAATTATACCACCAGGATTGTAAATTTCATATACACAAATATCTCTAGGCACTACAGCAGTCTGAAATCTTTACAGAACGCTTTTTAAATCTTCCCATAAATTGCTATTAAACATTTTACTTTACTATTAAATACTCTTCAGCACCAAATGGATCAATATCTTGCGGTCTATATTCGATTTGTGTCCCTTGACTCATTTTCCACCACTTTCCATAAGTCCTCTAAAAAATCATTGTACTCCAAGCTTATTTGGTTAATTAAATTAAACTTACCAGACAATAAGCTTCTGGAAAATCTCCATATGAAGGATACTTTAAATATTTTCCACTTATATTTAAAGGGGCGTAAAATATACTGTTTGAATTATTAAATTTTGATGTACAATCAATCACTTTTTCGACATACTGCTCTAAATGCACCATATTCTTTAATTCATTTTCTATTAAAAAACTATTTTCCGATTCCATTTTAACGATTTCATTAATATTATTGGTCAAATTCAATGGTTATATTTACAAATCGTTTAAGAGTCAGCTGACTAGACTTTGAAATTAAGCTGGCCACAGACGAGCGTAAATGCGAGTCATTCAAAAATACCACACATCAAGTTAAATGAATGAATAGGCCATGAATGAATAGTGCAGGTTTGTGGACAAAACGCGTCATTCATGTACACTTATGAATGACACGCATGTACGCCAGTCTGTGGATAGCTTAACACTTTCATAGGAATCCTGTACTCTTCTGATTCAAGTTTTGATGAATACCCAAGAGAGAGCACCACTAGATTTAAAATTCAAAATGATTTTCTTACAATTTATGCATATATTTTATTAACAAAATTCCAATTTAATTTATTAAAACACAATATTCAACATCATTCTATATATTTCTAATAATTTCCCATGTGAGAAGAAGTTTTGATTACCCACCAATCGAGAGATACAAAATTAGAACAAATCTAAAATTAAACCAACTTGTTTTAATAGGTACATACCTAAACTCTGTTCTCTAAATCAGTACCGGTAAATCCTTTAAACTCATTAAACAATGTCAAATCAGTTTAACGACAAAGTATATTTATCAATATGTAGTGAACGTACATTACAATCAAACGAGAAAGGATTTTTCATGAGTTTCGTCGAGCACTTTGCTAACGTTGTCGGTGAAAAATGGATAAAAAATATTTTTACTAAATTAACAGCAGACAAAAAGCGTATACAAATCATTTATGAATATGAACCAGTAAAAAAGTTATTTAAATAAAATGAAATATTCTTTACTATATAATTTTTCCAGGCAAGAACAACAATAATCGATTTTTTTTCTAACTTTCAACAAATATATCGAAAAAAATCACCAGAAATATCACAAAGCAAACGAATGGAAGCGGAAAACCTTTTAAAAAACGGAGACAAACAAAAAGCATTAATGTTATTTAGTCAAAGTGTTTTGAGAGCCCCCAAAACAGGTAAAATCAATATACACAGAAACATTTGACAACAATTTCCAAACAAATATTGTAGGTGTTTGCCCTAAAATCGACTGTGGATCAACACTCTCCCTCGCCCTCTGGGGACGTTCACAAGCCCACATTGCCCTCAACAATTACCTAGAAGCCTTAAAAGATATTCAATTATCCTTAAAAGAAAATCTACCAAATATTTATCGTGCTGAAGCATATTGGAAAATGGCAATCTGTTACAAAGCATTAAATGAACCCAACAAAGCGAATGTTGCATTCTCTTTAGCGGAAAAACTATTAATCGACAAAACAATAAAAGCTCAACTTGAACATGACAAAGAACGTATATTTGCACAGAAAACAGAAAAACACCAAAAACGTTGTAAATATCACAAAAAAGAAACGCTTTTATAAAAATAAAATATTCTTTTTTTTTCAGGTATTCCAGAAATTTCTGAACCGCACTCTAAACTCCCTCAAGCATCCAAAAAGCTCGCAATTAAAGAAAACAAAGAGCAGGGACGTTTTATGATATGCAAAGAGCCAGTAAAAACTGGAGAAACTCTTGTCGTTGAATCCCCATATGCGGCCTGTTTATTACCGGACATGTTCGGCACAAATTGCCATCATTGCTTTGATAGGCATGCAAAAACCGCACAACTACACTCACTCTAATCATCATATGCTCACATTTCAGACTTTTATCACCAATTGGATGCTATGATTGTTCAAATGTTGCATTTTGTTCAACCGAATGCCGTGACATTGCAATAAAATCGTACCATAAATACGAATGTAAATATCTAGATTTACTCATTGGTTCTGGTATGAGTATATTATCTCATACAGCACTTAGAATGATAACACAGAATACATTGGAACGATCAATAGAAATTTATAAGAATAGAACAAAGGAACAAGTTTATACGTTATGTACAAATAATAAACAACGTATTGGAGATGATTTCCTACAAAGGACATTAATGGCCGCTTTTCTTTTGACTTGCTTACAAAAAAGTGGATACTTTGGAGAGGAACGTATGAATAAAGGTTTGGCAGAAAGTTTTGAAAGGCTGTTATAGAATGAAATGAAATATTTTTGAACTCGAAAACAATTATATTCCAGTTCAACCGACAGAAGAAGAGCTTCATATAGGCGAGTTATTATTATATCATTTGGAGATGCTTCAATTTAATGCACATGAAATATACGAGACAAGGCATACCTTTGACAATGGAAACAAACGCACTAAATTGGCTTATATTGGAGTTGCTATTTACCCGACAGTGGCACTTTTCAACCACGATTGTTATCCATCTGTAACACGGTAGGTATATCTAAAAGTTAATTAAAAACTGTGCAATACAAGTAAATAATAAAACTATTACAGTAGAAAAGTGCATCATAAAAAACATTTCAATGGAATTTTTTATTAATTACTGAACTTGTATAACATCAATCCAGTTTTATTTTAAACAAGTAAACATGTAAATTTTAAAATGTTCCTATATTTTTACATTTTTTCTTTGTTGTGATGAAATAAGGGATTCTATTTAGCTGTTTTTCTAATTCAGAAATCCTGTATCCTGTGTGCTTACATAAAATGTTTGAATTTTATCGGATAATAAACATCCTTATGAATTTCTTCAAAAAAAAAACAACAACCTGTGTTTTTCAGGAAAATATAATTTTAAGTAAAACATTAATAAAACAATATTATTCGACAATAACTTTAAAATCGCTAGTCCATAATAACTTTTTAGTTAATGGTTTAGTCAAAAAATCAAGTTAAACGCAGTTTAGCTCTATATTACTTAAATATCACAGATTATACCTAAAATACTCTAATTTTCAGCTACTTTGTCGGAAAAAAAATCGTAATCAAATCAATTCGTCCATTGGAACCAAACGAAATAGTTTCAGAAAACTACGGCCCCATCTTCACCCGTAGAACCTTACAACAACGTCAACATTCTTTATCAGCACGTTACTGGTTCAATTGCAAATGTAATGCATGTATTTTCAATTGGCCCCCTGTACTCAATGCCGATGTGGGAGATGTCAGTAAAATGGTCAAGTAAAAACGTTAAAAGGAAACAAAACAGCACAAAATCTAAAAAAATATTATTTCTAGATGCACAAACAGAAAATGTTCATATTATTTCACCCTACCACTAACCCAAAACGAATTAATCTGTCCAAAGTGTAAAAACACTATTATTTTAACAGACTCTATAAACAAATTAAAGTGGTGTGAAGAACAATACGAAATCGGTTTGAAAGCAGCAAATTCCGGCGAATATCAAAAGGCTATTCAAATTCTAGAACCTGCTATTGATGCATTTCACACGTACGAAAACAAACATCAATAACAAAACATACAATTCAATTAATTAATAATTTTTTTAGTATTTCATGCCCACCCCACAAATCCACACATTTAATCCAGGAAACCCTGAGGGAATGTTATGCTGACAATGGTAATGTGTACGATTATTCGAAAATAAATTAAAAATAAACATTGAAATGATTGAATTGAAATATTTAACACCAACCAAAATGTTGCCATTTATTTGTCAATAAAGAAAATCTAGATTAAGGAATGTCCCCGTTTGTAAAGTTCCATAATAACACATCAACAGCAACAAGGACATAATGGAGTTTAGCGGTTGTACTTAAACACACAATTTAAGGGGACCTAAATAAACAATTCAACAATTCACCGTGGAAAATGAGAGAAATTACGTCAACTATTTGAGAAAAGTCGTACAAGATCGATAAGGAACACTTAATTACCATACAGAGAGAATTAATTAATGCAGGAAACATGGGAAAATAAAGCGATCGACATTCAAATATCTCCCCATCCATATTCATACTATCATAACTTCATTCTAATATAATTTAGCCAAGGGCTTTTTGTTATGAAACAATATTTACGACAGAAAATTATAAAATAAATTGAGATTTAATTAATATTCAACTTTTATAAACTATTAAATCGCTTGGTGAAAATCAATTAAAAAAGCATACTTTAAACAAAAGCGGAAATTAAATATAATTATACTTAATAAAATAACACTTATAAAAGAAATGTATGCCCAATTAAGGTCTGTTTCACAAAACATTATTCATTTTGTAACTGTGAATCATCCTTAACGTTTAAGAAATATTTACGTTCTTGACACGAAATACGAAATTAGATCGAATCTGTACAAAAACTAATGCATCTCTCATATGAGAAATTAGTTCGGAACTTACGCAAACGTATTTAAACCAAAAAAAACAGACAACACAATCGAGAATATGTTAATTTCCCAAAAACAAGCATTTATTACCCTATAAAAATGCGTAGGTGGTCCACAAATAAAATTTAATCAGGTCAATCAAACCAATGCGAAATGCATAAGAAAAATTCCGTAAAAAAACACACACACCAAACAATCCCATGCAATAAATCCGATAAAATATGTACCGATTTTACCTTGATGTCCAATGAAACGATTTTTTTTAAGTTTCAGCATTGTGTGTGTTATAATTTTGTATGTTTGTTGTAGGATATACAGGTGGTTGGAATGGAGTCTGTGCATAAATACGTCTCGCAAAAATCTATTCTAGTTACGTACATTTGCGAAAGAGCATCGCATGAAAATTGTCGTATATTCGCGCGAATTCTTAAACCAAATGTTTTGAACAAAAAAAAAGTACAATTTTCTTAATTACTGCTAAATATTTACGTGTGGATTTATCAAATAAATAATATTATCGCTATTTACATAGTTTTCGAATAAAATTATTTCACTTGCTGCTGTGGGTACCGAAAATCACTTCCACAAACTTAGTGTATTTGTGTTCATTATTATCATTCATTAACACCACATCTAAGAGGTTTTTATTCAATTAAAGTATTATCATATTTTTTTCCAAAAAAACATGTTAGTTTACACGCACATCATCTCTATGGAATAATGATTCTATTCTATGGGTAAGAAATGTTTTATTTGAATAATTAACAATTTAATTAAGCGTCCAGCATTGTGTCTTTTTCGCAAAACCTAATCAATATTTTAATCAAACTAAAACATGTGCTAATAAAGTTGTCAACAATTCATCATATATTTACAACAAACAAAGTTTAATTGTCCGATTGCAATTGACAAGAGAAATTGATCCAAAAACAAACATTTTCAAATATGAAATAACATAAAAACGCGATAATTGATTAAAAAAAGAGACCGGAATTTATTATCAACAATACAAAAAAATTATCTATACACACATTGAAATAAATTTTTTTAAAAACTAAATTTGGCTTCTGTATACAGGATTATTGTCTTATACGACGTGACTCTAATAGGATTTCCGTTTACTTAAGTGAAAAAAATCACCTTAAAGCGACTTACAAAAAGATGAGGAAAATTTTCGAAGAAATGTGTTAAGGACAAGGCTACATTAACAAAATCGAATTTAATGTGAAAGTAACGACATTTTTTTCAAAAAAATCACATAGTTTTTTCAAAACCATATTCGCACATAGAAAAGTACTTTCTAATGTAAAAATAATCAGCACCCAAGTATAATTACTGTCTTCATACTATATCATTAAATCTACACCTTAAAAGATGTAATCATTATTTCATAAAACTGGGTCAAAGTGTGTGTATATTCATTTCAGTAGAATGAGTAAGAAGTAAAAAAACTTGTCCACCTTACCTACCTTCAAGGCAATTAACGATTTCATTCATAAAATTATTAATGAACCTCCTAACAAGACCAATTTCCAGGAAAAACTCTCTCAATTCCCATAGTGAAAACCGCCCACAATTTACATTTATTATTACAATAAATTTCCCTTTACAGATTATTCCTGTTGATATCAGTGCAAATATTCAGCAACTCGTGTCAACCGTTCCGTGCAACAGGCAAATATTGTTATTTAGCCGAAAATGGTTACACTTTGATGTGTAGGAAACATTTGCCAAACATACCGGCTCCAAATCGCAATGTAACCATACTAGAATTGCACAATCTCAATTGGGATGTACTCGATTTGAATAGTGTGATTGAAAAATTCCCTAATGTCAGAAACATTTCCGTTTATGGTTGGAATATCAGTCGCATAATTGCACCTTTGTACGCTAACAACACAATCGAAGTTCTCCAATTTAATGATTTGAAATTGAGCAATTTAAGTGAATCGTTTGTCGACACATTGCCAAAGTTGCAAGTACTGAATCTGGAAAGGAGCCGATTACGTAGTTTACCGGCAAACTTTTCCACCGGCAATTTACGTACGCTGAATCTTATCGGTAAATATAGGTGCAAGTTTTTATACAGAGTGTTATAGTTCGATTGAGGAAAATTCAAATGGGGATGCCTTTGCGCCGGTTTAGACTAAAATATTGTCAGAAAGCGATAAAAAATCGACAGAGGAAATAATTTCTCTATAAAGAACTTTGTATTTCTGTGTCTTGATCCTTTGAATGTACCATTTTCGTTTTACTCAAACGAACTGTTATTACACGCTGTATAAAAAGCTTAATTACAGGCTTTTGATGTATATGTACAGACAACAAATGGGACTGCTCACAGAATCTCGACTGGATATTAAAATTAAATGCAAGCATTATCGAGAAATTCAATGAATTGTCATGCCACGGTGAACTATATTCCGGCAAATCGCTTATAAGGATCGCTACATTCCTAGACGTAAATACCTGAAATTGTGAATACCATTCATTCCATCCCAATTATTTTCTATGCTTGCAGGACATAAAAAGGGACTGTCCGGAGAAATGCAACTGCTCGTTGCCGGAAGTAGTTCAAAATCCCGAATCCGATCTATTGGAGCCCATCATCGAGGTGAACTGTTCAGAGAGGAATCTTCAACAAATGCCCGACATTTTTCCACGAAACACGAAAATTCTTCATTTGGAAGGCAACGCAATTAGTGATTTATCTCCATTACAGTACAATATCAAATATCGAACGGTTCTCGATATTTATTTGGATAACAATTCAGTGGATAGCATTGAAGAGTTGGAGGGCTCTCACTGGTTGACCCATTTTCGAGTGTTTTCCCTTAGTGGCAATAAATTGACCGAGGTTTGAGTGTGTAACGAAAATGCTACGCATGGTAAATGAATATTTTCTTTTGTAGTTACCAACTTATGCACTTGACAATGCATTACAACAGAACACAAATATGCCGAATGCTGTTCAAATAACTTTAGGGAAAAATCCGTGGCGATGTGATTGTGCATTCACTCCAGTCTTCCAGGTATGTTAGTTAGTAGGAAAAGTTATTTTGAAAAGAAAATCTTGTTCCCTTGTTAAATATGAAATGAGTTTCTGGTTTATTTGGTTTTGTGTTGCAGGAGATGTTGCAGAAATACGCGCCTCAAGTTAAAGATATTACAGATGTGAAGTGTTCGTATGTTGAAGGGGATGAGAATTCGTTGTTACCGGTATGGCAAGATCGATGGTGTTTGCATGAATAAATTGATAGTTTACGAGTTTTGTTTGTAGATTATTGAGTTGTCTCGAACATCGGTATGTCGTTTACCAACCGAATATTCTGTACAAGAGGCATTGGATTTGTTAAATGCAGTATTAGCTCTGCTAATTGTCATCGTTTTGGGCAAATTAGCGTATGATTATTATCATTTTAAAAAGACTGGTAAACTGCCATGGATTGTAATGAAATTGCCTTGAACATAGTTGATGTGTATTTGTAATTAAGAAAAGTGGAGCCCCTCACCTAACTGTTTTGAAGTTTGTTAATAAAGTTAATGAAGGAAATCTGAGCTTTCTTCACCCCTCAACATTATGGAATTGTCTTTTGGACGAATAGGGCTTCCGATTTTATCCAGCTTTCCAACTTTCTAGGAAAAGAATAAAAATTGTATTTTGTAGTAAAGTCAAGTTTATAAATACTCAAAAAAAGTATAATAAACCGACTTGCCAAAATTTCATATTGTGCTGTTTTTTTTGATAGTTTATGGTTTTTTATATCGTTTATTGTAATATTGTATAAAATTGTCCTTAAAAAGCAATAAGTAAGTATAATTGTTTTATTAATATGTATAGGTATTTACTTACCTATACATTTTCTGGCATTATTTGACTATTAGAGGTTCGTTTGTATTTATGTATTAATATATTTATTTAAATGGTTAGTTGCTGTGCTTCTAGATGTTCGAATAGAAGCGGAAATGGGCGTCATATAAATGATAAGTATTTACCAAAAGATCCCAAAGGCGGTATAGTATATGGACGATCAAAGTTAGAAGAGAAAATTCAGCAGCAGTTCGTGCAAGATACATCATAATTTATACCTATATAGTGAATTAATTTTATTTGCTGTTTTTTAGAACCATATTTTCTCCAGAAACAGAACGTGAAACAGAACGTAATTGCCTTGGTATTACCTTGCACCTGAAGAAGCGAGGCAGTAAGTTGTTCACTTCGACCATATACATTTGTATTGAAATACTAAAATTCAAAAAGAGGGAAAGTGATGAGGGAAAGACACACTCCGCTTAGTCAAGAACATTTTTTAAAACGAGTAAATTTGTTGATTGAAAGAGAAAGTTTTAAAAAATGTTAAAGTCCAGCAGGCCGACAAGAACGGGGGAGTGTTTTCCTGCCAGGAAAGGATGGGGAAGGTAAACTGGAACCGGAAGGGGCTGAAAGAGAACATGTAGTTAAACACATTTACAATAGAAAAGTTATAACAAAGAATGTTCTTAAAACTACCCCAAACTCATAGCTATAAGTTTTACAAAATTCTTAATATACTATAAAAAGTTTAAAACTAAAATTTGGTATACCAAATTTGGTAGTTTAATATATATATATACTTAATATTAAGAGCGCTAAATACACTTGAACACAATAATTAAATAATAGAAACATAAACCAATATCTACATTTTACGCCCTGAAAAGAAAAATATTAACTTACTTGCTTTTTTTTCACAAACAGCACTTATTGCACTTTAAGACAATTAAGTACATAGTAGTAATAAGCAAATTGCATATTACCATTTGCGCCTTTTTAATGATAAATGTTTCATTTTATAAACAATATAATAATAATCGTAATAAATCGAAATACAATATTTAATATATTTAGGCATATAGGTAAATGAGGAATAAATGTTAAACAATAAAAGTCATTAAACAATTATGGAGTATCTAAAACAAAAAAATTATTAACAAATCAACAAAATTTTGGCTGAAAGAGAACATCCTAATCTGACATGATGTTGGCACGTTAGGCCGCTGAAAATCCCTAATCTAACTGCGTTTTCGGATGAAAGATTTGTTAATATAAAAATTGTTGTTTTGAGAAAGAATTCTTAATGATGATATGAAAGTAAATAAACTAATCAATTTAATTAAAAGATACAATATTTCCAAAATAAAGTAATGTATTATTGAAAGATCAAAAAATTCTTTATCCGAAAATGCTAAAACACCCTAAGTTGACTTGTGGCACGTTAGGCCGCTGAAAATCCCTAAGCTAGTCCTATCCCTAAGGTAGTCCTCCTAGTCCTAGAAACTGACGAACACAATAAGAACTATTGGTTGCTGTAACAGGAGAACACAATAAGAACTATTGGTTGCTGAAACAGCCGAACACAATAAGAACTATTGGTTGCTGTAAACAGGAGAACACAATAAGAACTATTGGTTGCTGTAAACAGGAGAACACAATCAGAACTATTGGTTGCTGTAACAGGAGAACACAATAAGAACTATTGGTTGCTGAAACAGACCAACACAATAAGAACTATTGGTTGCTGAAACAGACGAACACAATAAGAACTATTGGTTGCTGAAACAGACGAACACAATAAGAACTATTGGTTGCTGTAACAGGAGAACACAATAAGAACTATTGGTTGCTGATACAGGAGAACACAATAAGAAGAATTGGTTGCTGATACAGGAGAACACAATAAGAACTATTGGTTGCTGAAACAGACGAACACAATAAGAACTATTGGTTGCTGAAACAGACGAACACAATAAGAACTATTGGTTGCTGTAACAGGAGAACACAATAAGAACTATTGGTTGCTGATACAGGAGAACACAATAAGAAGAATTGGTTGCTGATACAGGAGAACACAATAAGAACTATTGGTTGCTGAAACAGACGAACACAATAAGAACTATTGGTTGCTGAAACAGACGAACACAATAAGAACTATTAGTGGCTGAAACAGAACAGAAAATTAAAAAAAAAATCATCCTATTCTGACATGTGGCAAGTTAGGCCGCTGAAAATCCCTAATCTAACTGCGTTTTCGGATGAAAGATTTGTTAATATAAAAATTGTTGTTTTGAGAAAGAATTCTTAATGATGATATTAAAGTAAATAAACTAATCAATTTAATTAAAAGATCCAATATTTCCAAAATAAAGTAATGTATTATTGAAAGATCAAAAAATTCTTTATCCGAAAATGCTAAAACACCCTAAGTTGACTTGTGGCACGTTAGGCCGCTGAAAATACTTAACTAGCCCTATACGACAAAAAAAAAACGCATCTGAAAACCCTATTCTCTAAATATGTACCTGCGATAAAAAAAACCCACCTGAAATCCCTACTCTATTATAAAGATTAGTTAAAAAAGCCTACGACAAAAAAAATGCGCTCAAAGCGCCCCTGAAAACCTTACGCTAAAATAATGGAAAATTTCTACCTTTGGGGGCGGGTTAATGGCGTTGCAGGTTCTCCTCCACCACCCCCTATCATCTACGACATCACAGCATCTATCCCTTTTGCACTAACATTAAAAGTCTTTAAACAATTCTTGAATATCTGAAACTAAAAATATTTAAAATAATTATACATATATACTTATGTGTGGAGTAAAGTTAAAATATTGTTAATATTTTTAAATAAATAAAAACTTACTTGTTTTTTGAAATGTGTTATTGACGAGAATTAAATTCTTTACAATCTTGTTCATATCCAAAAATAAACCTTGGCTCATGGGATGTCTTCTCCGGATTTCTGCATTTCTGTGAACAAACTTCCAAAAATATTATTAACAAATCAACAAAATGTTGGCTGAAAGAGAACACCCTAAGCTGACATGTGGCACGTTAGGCCGCTGAAAATTCCTAAGATAACTGCATTTTCGGATGAAAGTTGTGCTAATATAAACATTATTATTTTAAAAAAGAAATCTTAATGATATTTAAAGTAGATAAATTATTCAATTTAATTAATAGATGAAATATTTCGAAAATAAAATATTGAATTATTGAAAGATTAAAAAATTCTTTATCCGAAAATGCTGAAACACCCTAAGCTGACATGTGGCACGTTAGGCCGCTGAAAATCCCTAACTAGCCCTATACGACAAAAAAAAACCGCACCTATAAACCCTAAGTCTAAATATGTACCTGCGATAAAAAAACCGCACCTGAAATCCCTACTCTATTATAGATTAGTTAAAAGAAGCCTACGACAAAAAATAAGCGCTCCTGAAAACCCTACGCTAAAATAATGGAAAATTCCTACCTTTGGGGGCGGGTTAATGGCGTTGCTTGTTCTCCTCCACCACCCCCTAACAGCTACAACATCCCACCATCAGTTCCTTTTGCCCTAACAGTATTAAAAGTCTTCATACAATTCTTGAGTTTCTGCTGAAACAAAAAAAAAATTATTTAAAATAATTATACAATTTATAGATATGTATAAAAGTTAAAATGTTGTTAATGTTTAAATTGAGATACTTACTTTTGGCAAAATCTTTGGAGATATTGAAACAAAAAAATAAATCTTCGCTCTTCGCATCTCTGCATTTCTGTGAACAGACATTCGAAAATATTATTAACAAGTCAACAAAATTTTGGCTGAAAGAGAACACCCTAAGCTGACATATTGGCACGTTAGGCCGCTGAAAATCCCTGAGCTAACTGCATTTTCGGATGAAAGATTTGTTTATTAAATGTGTGGTTTCGATTTAAAATCAAATGTTTCAATCAGATAGCAATTAATGATAATTAAATCAAATTAGAAAATTGAATACTTAAACTACAAATTATAGAATATTTAGAAAATAATATAATTGAAAAACCAAAAAACTCTTTATCCGAAAATGCTAAAACACCCTAATCTGACATGTGGCACGTTAGGCCGCTGAAAATCCCTAAGCTAAGTGCGTTTTCGGATGAAAGATTTGCTAATAAAATTTGTTGTTTTGAAAAAGAATTATTAATGTTAATTAAATTAAATCATCGAGTTAAATTAAAAGATGAAATGTTTGAAAATATAATATTGAATGTTCAAAAACTTCTTTATCGGAAAACGCTAAAACACCCTAAGCTGACATGTGGCACGTTAGGCCGCTGAAAACCCTAAGCTAGCCCTATACGACAAAAATAATCCGCACCTGAAAACCCTATACTCTAAAAAGTAGATACCTGCGATAATAAATAACCGCTCCTGAAAACCCTACTCTAAAGATTAGTGAAAAAAGCCTGCGCTAAAGAAAACCGCACCTGAAAACCCTACGCTAAAATAATTTAAAAAATCCTACCTTTGGGGGCGGGTATATGGCGTTGCTTGTTCTCCTCCACCACCCCCTATCAGCTACAACATCACAGCAACTAATCCCTTTTGCACTTTCACTATCACTAATTGTCTGAATAAATTATTTTCAAAAAATAATTCGACTGATACCTCTTTAAGAGAGGTAATGTTCCGACCCATGCTCTCCGCATGACAATCACGGCACTAATGATTCATATCAGCGAAACATGTGCTTAAAAACCAGTTGATGAATCATACTTTTTCGAAATTCTTCGCAGCAACCTGTTTTTCAAAAACTTCCACATGGCAACAAAAAATATGAGTAATACTTTTTCAAGTTCTTCCATAGCAACAGGAAAATATGAGTAATACTTATCTTTCCCTAATATTTCCATCAATCAAGAGAATATTTTTAAAATATCTTCTAATATTTATTTTACAATGGCATATCCTTCAATTTTAAGATATTTGAATTTGGGGTAAAAATGGCCGTCGCTGGATAGAGAGTTGCCTGTACTGTACACTGTACCTGTACTTACTCTGTATAGTGTATAAGGACTCTATATTGAAATAAAATGGAAGTGTAAACTGCATTTCTTGTTGCATTTCTGTGAATAATTAGGAAAAACAATTAAAAATAAATAAAATGGTAAAAGAATCAGGTGCAAGTATAAAGAAAAAGCGGAAAACTGCAGCCTCTGGTGATTCCGAACAAGATGCAGATATTTACAAGGTAACCTAACCTCAAAAAGCTTTTTCAACTTTGTAGCCGCATTAATTTTCAGAAAGTTACGGATTTTGAAGAAAAAGAAGCCAATACTAGAAACAGCCAAAAGGATGCTAACACATACATAAGCATATGCCAGCAAGTTCGCGAATCGGTTAATAAAATATACAGAATGATGAAGGAAAAGAATCCAAAAGTATTGCATTCCAGTTTACGTCTTTAAACACAATTAAAAACATCTTATTTCTTGCAGATGATGGAGGTCAAGAATGTAATCGTTACAGATGTATGTGTACGTGTTGCATTACTCAAAAAATTGAATCGTATTGATAAAATCCAACATGTCTTCTACAAAGACAAACAAATCATAGAAAACCAACGTTGCGACAGCATTAATCTAACTAACCAAAATCTCGTTTACGAATTACACCATTTACTCTCGGAAATCAATAAATGTAAAGCATTCAAATCGGCTGATGAAGATATTGAATTAATCGATTTCGAAAGTTTTATGAAAAACGCTCCCGATTCGTTAACCAAAAAATTTTTAAAGTACGACCAAAACAGTTCGGAAGAAAAGCATGCTTTACGTCTGGCCAGACTCGAATACGAGCTGCAACAACGTAAATCTTTAGCGGAACAATGTAAATCTCTGCAAGAAGAGAAAAAGCGATTAGGTGCAGAGATTGTTGAACGTAAGAAGAAAATCAACGCTTTACTGCCACTTTTGAACAACATTATCAACGCCACAAAACCACTTCAAGCTCACCTTGACTTACCAACTGATCAAATGCGAAATGAACATAAACTGGCAAATCTTTTACCCGATCCGTTGTATGTTTTCTACGCGAATTGCGTTTCTTATAGCACCGTTTACAGTAAAACTAAAATTCCAACTTGTTTAACAATTTTTTAAATCGTTTTACTCTTTTAGATGACAAATTCAATGTGAGTATTGTTGGTAATCAAGAAGAAGTGGACAAATTTATGGAAACACAGACAACAATTCAAGATGAAGAGGACTCTGAACCTGATTACGACATTATGGAAGTGGAGGAAGTTGTGGAAGTGAAAAAACGCCGCCATCGTAAATCAGTTCAACTTGATCCAATGGAAGAGAAACGAAAGAAACTTTTAGAAGTGTTTCCATTGTCAGTGGATGTGGTGATTCCAGTCGTTAATGGCCCCACAATAAAAATCACTGTTAGATATTACGTGAAACTGAAA
This sequence comes from Silvanus unidentatus, assembly GCA_963930825.1. Taxonomy (NCBI): domain Eukaryota; kingdom Metazoa; phylum Arthropoda; class Insecta; order Coleoptera; family Silvanidae; genus Silvanus; species Silvanus unidentatus. The sequence continues at coordinate 27,160,289 of OZ005758.1, read as the reverse complement.
ATTGTAACGATTGTGTCGGATGTTGAAGTGCCAAGCGACATAACAGGCGATGCAGCTTTAAATATTCTCAGTGGTGAGAATGTTTTATGTGAATTATTGCCAGACGATTGTGGTTTAGAGAGTCCGAATCCAAGTACCGTTTATCAGTTGAAAAAAGTTGGTTTAGGATCGTTTTCTAGTTTGGTACCGAATATCGGATATGCTTACAATTGGGCACAAGGGGTTTGTGGACTAAATTTCCTAACAAATGCCAAATGTTCGGATACTATTGGACGAATTCATGTGGAAACTGTGATGAAAACGTTACAGAATCGGTTAGTGGCTAGACATGAGTTGGCGAAACAGTTACAACAGCTTGGTAATTTTTTTTAAAGCAAATTAACACAGTTTTAATTTCCTTTTTGATAATTTAGAGAAGAATATTGTGCCGAAAGTGCCGAGCAATGTAGAGACAACACAAAATTCAGTTTCTACTTTAACAAATTGGAATTCGATTAGTTACAGTCAATTTTGTCAAGCTGATTGTACGAAATTGTTAGTTGAAGAGGAGTTGGTGTGCTTGAACGATTTTTATTACTTAGCTACGTTCACAAGATGCAATGGTATGTATGAGATTCAAAATTTTTATGTTAATTTCTGCGTTGTCGTTGAATTGTTTATAAAATTATTTTTTAGCTGAACTTCAGGCTTATATTGTGGTGAAAAACAGTTATCCAAATCCACCTCCCACAATCGTTTTGTCATTAAACTATAAAGGCGAACATAATTCGGGAAATTCAGATGAAATCCGAGTAAGACCAAAGAATCATTTAAATCTGTATTGAATTAAACAATTTTCTGTTTAGGAGATTGAAAAATTGTTGAATACAGAATGGGATGGAGATAATTCCACTGCCTCTTGGCTATTGTCTGCTCAAATAACAAAACTATGCTCTTATATGGATGTGTTTTTGGAGACATTCGATGTGGAGGCGTTTCCCCAGAAAGCAATGTTCTTAAAACGACAAAGGCAAGTCAGTTAAACAACAAAATAACAATATTTAATTGGTGAATTGTGATTTTTTAGTGCCCGAAATCATCGTCGACCATTTAAATTTCGTAAAGTGGGTACAGGAATCTTTACACAATATTAAAATAAGTTTCTTTTTATTTGAAATTTCAATAGAGAATAAATAGTTTGTTTTTTAACTTTGAAATAACGTTGTTGAACATTCCAAACTTTTCAAATTTAGTACAACTGCTTGAAAAGTATTCGCAAATTCCGGTAAACTAATTAAGCGTACAGTTTGTCCATCATTTCCGTGAACGATTCTGGTTGCAAATTCCTTTTGGTTGCCGGCAAAAACGACATGTGGACAATCGTTGGCTATAAATGGATCTTGTTCGTAGAATGGAAAACAGCCGAGCGTATCGGGAGCTGTAGGGGCCCAATGATTCCATTTTAAGCTGGATTCCATAGCGTCTAATGGTGATTCCACTTCAGAGTAGCGCATAATGTCGGTGACTGGCTGTCCTGAAGTGCCGAATATGCGTATACCGTCAATTGAGCAATAATATGGATTTGAGACGAGGTTTAGAGTTTTCTCTTTTACTGAATGAGGGAACATACAGGGATGCATTTGTTTTTGGGGGAGAATGTGATTGGAAGGGTCATTTTCACCGGGCATTACATCAACGTCGATTATTCGACATAATTCTGATAAGTATTCATCGAATGTTTGGACTGCTTCGATTGAGTCGGTGGATTCTTTGACTCGTGAGATCATTGAAATGGAGGGTTTTACTTTTTGGGGGATTATTCGTACACTGTTTCCTGCAATTATAATTCGGACGATTTCTGGGGTGATTGAAATGTAGTGGCGGAGTAGAAAGAGTTGTTGGACGAGTTTTGGACTATTTACAAAGTCCAATCCACTTACAAATAGTATTTGTTTGTATTCTTCTGTAAGTGGGCGTTCGATTTGTTCAGGTAAGCCAGCGAATAGGTGGTCTTCTACGTTAAATACGCCTTTTCCACAATCGGACCCTAATAAAGCGCAAGAGATGCCGGTTACCAGAACACTGCCTGAAATCCCTAAAGAAATTAAAAGAAAAAGATGATTCTTTGTTAGATTTGTTTTATTGGAAATTACCAGTTAGTTTAAATCTCTGTAATTCATCTTCAATGTACAACACATCCGATTCATCTGTAAAATGTGTGACGATTGGAGGTGCAACCAACTGATTACTTTCTGCTAACTGTTTTAAAACAGAAGGTTTTAATTTTTGATCCTTGAACAATGTACCGATCACAATGCATTTATCGTACTCTTCTTCGGTTATTTTATGCAGTTTACACACTGGATATGTATCACCCCATTTACGTTTTATACGTTCCAAGAGTAGAGGTTCCATTTGTTTCAATCTCACCAAATAAATGCTACAGTATTGTTTAGTATATTCAGCATTTTGTTTGGAGAATACTTCTGATAGATTTTCATATATTGCATTTCGTTCAAGAGTTTTCACACCCATTTTTAACACTTTTTGGTTGTTGTTGTTAACTTTGGCGGTTTGAAATTGAGGTTAAGTTTGCCAATCATAAGTTTTGAATTGTTAATTGCATATATCTGAGTCAAAAATTTAATTTTTTAAAATGTGGAGGGAAACATTATTCTTGAACAAACTTATTTGTACTTTCTTTGCAAACAACATCTTGAAAATAAGGAAACAATAAAGCAAATGATTCCTTTTTATGCTATTTTAATGAACTAGGTAATAAAAATTAGCATTAGAGTAATCAATTTCCATTACAAACAAAACATAGAATTTCATTTCGCCAATTATCCTAAAAACTACAGTTTGTAAAAAGTTTTTCAATAAGAAACTCTTCTTTGACTTTCTCTTCGACACGCTCGCGCGCTATTTATTATATTATAATTTCATAATTTCGTTTTCAATAAACAATAGAAAACACTGACATCAGCAGTGTCCCATTTTAAACCGACTCATTCATGAAACAAATTGTATTCTATAATCAGGTAACATCTTACAGTAGATAATCCATGTACTAAGTTAAATGTATCTCCTCTATTTCAGCAATCCCGCAATTAATCCTTCACTTTCACTAAATTGGCATATATAGGTACAATGAAATTAAGATTGGAAGTGGGAAATAGACTTATATAAGTATACAACAACGATTAGCAAACGTCTCAGTTAAATTTCTAGTCAATACGGTATAAAAAGTGCGCACTTAGTTAGCAATGCCAGAAGAATTCAATTTTCCATTTGAAATAAATAAAATAGACGAGAAGATAAACGCTGAATTGTTACGTGACTTCAAGGGTAAAGAATGCATTTTAATTATTGTTAAACGAGATTAAAGTGAGTCATTTAGGTGAACGTTCACATTTTCTGCAAGTCGGCCCAAAGAAGTACTTTTTCCCAAGTGGATATGAGAAAAATGCGAATATTTACTACAATTTTCAATCTAGAAAGGAAGACGTTTGGGTCATCACTTATCCTAGATCAGGTACAGAAAAAAAAACACATTCAAACCCCTCGAAATGATCCAAAAAATATTTTTTTAAAGGTACCACTTGGACTCAGGAGATGGTCTGGCTGTTAGCGAACGATTTAAACTTCCAAAAAGCCTCAGAAAGGATGTTAACAGATCGCTTCCCCTTTCTAGAGTAAATAAATCCATTAATTTCGTTGATTTTTTAATTTTTTTATACATCGTAGATTTTCCTCGTTTGTGCACAAAGAAGTGAAAGAAGAAATTCTAAGTTTCCACAAAATAGGCTCAGAAATTTATGAGAAAACAAACGAGATTTTATCCACCCCAGCATGGGAAGTGTTAGATAAAACTGTTGGACCACGTTTCATAAAAACGCACCTACCATTCAGTCTTTTAGCACCGAATTTATTGGAAACCGGTTGTAAGGTGAGTATATAAATAAATTAATTTGAAAAAGAAAAGCGGAACTTACCTTGACCGTTTTCGGTTATGTAAGTGTGACAAAATTCAGGTGTTTGCGATTAATTTCCATTTTTTCTACAGGTTATTTATGTGGCTCGAAATCCAAAAGATGTTGCGGTTTCGTTTTATCACTTAAATCGCATGTTTCGGACACAAGGGTACAGTGGAGATTTTCAAAAATATTGGTACTACTTCAAAAATAATTTACGTATGTAGACGAAAATTGAGTGGAAATCAGAATTTCCTCTATGTTGTGTTTTAGAACCTTGGACCCCGTATTTTGAGCATTTGAAAGAAGGATGGCATAAAAGAGAGGAAGAAAACGTTTTGTTTATGTTTTATGAAGAGTTTGCAAAAGATTTACGGGGAAGTATTCAAAAAGTAGCGAACTTTTTAGGGAAACAGTACACAGACAAAGAATATGATAGGCTAGAAAATCATTTGCGAATAGAGAATTTTAAGAACAATACATCAGTTAATTCACTTGATTTTAAAGAGAAGAAAATTATTAATGAGAATGAAGGTGGTTTTGTGAGGAACGGAAAGATTGGTGGATGGACGGATTATTTTACTGCGGAAATGAGGAAAGAAGCCGACGAGTGGATTAACGAGAATTTAAAGAATATCGAATTATGTTTCCCTTAATTATAAATTGTGTAATGTTTTTTCTGTTGCTTTTACAAAAACGGTTAAAATTCTGTTTTCTCATTTAAAATCCATTTCCCGCATTTTTTTAAATTCCCCTCCTCTGAGTCACAGTGGCAGTTAAAGTTTGAAGCTGGTGACACTAACCTAACTTTTAAATCAATGAACCAACACTAAAACAAGCCCTAAAACATTAAAATTAACGTTAAATATCAATAAATATGTTGTTCTAGTCTTTAATAAATAGTTATAGTTTATATTAAATACAATGTCATCAATGGAAGAGAAAATATTGGCTTTGTTCCAAGACACAATTCCGGCATTGATAAAAGAAGAATCTCCTGAAAAACTGAAACGATTAGCGAATCTAATTCAATCCAAAGAATACTCCAACATTTTTGTATGTATTAAAGAGCCCAATCAAACATTCGAACAATACGAAACCATTCTGCAACGTTTCAAGTGTTTTGCTGTATGGCTTTTGGGACAGTTTTTCTACTTATTGAATTCCGACAAATTTAAGAACGTACAAGATGTTATAATAGACGTTCAATTATCAATACTGGAACAACTGTCGAAAAAACATCTACACATTTACCATGAACTGGCTGTGGAATATTGTAGAGCATTAAACATGTTGATGCACTTTTACGAAGACTCCAATTCGAACTCCTTGGATTTGAAGGTGTTTGTTCCAGTCTCAAGTCAATTAGGTAATAAATTGAATCCTATTTTCATCAATATCACTATTAAAGAGAGGAGTTTAACACTTGTAGAAAAATTGTTAAGAATTTACAAGTTTATTTTGTGTGAAAGTTTTAAATTCTACAGTTTCGATTCATCAACTGACCAAACACTCGACAATCTTACATCCTTTTTATGTGTATGCAATTTTCAATGTGTTTTGGAAATATTCGAAATATTTGTAGAAATTGCAACGTTTGTTAAACTACACAACAACAGTGATCCGAAATTAATAAACAAACTAAAGAAAATCGCTTCGTTATTGGAACAATTCACTTACGATATTTATAATAAATCGATTAACGTCAGTGATGAGGAATTCGTAAAGTTTGAAGTTATTTTATACAAATGTTTATTGCTTCGAAGTGAAATTTTCTACAATTCTCGTATAATCGAATTTCTGGCTTTGAAAGCACTGCAAACAAAAAATCTGAGAACACCGAACGATGAAATTAAAACGTTCTGCTGCAATAATTGCACCAATTTATGTTCAAACAAAGATTTGCCTTCTTTTATAGTAAACAATTTCGAATCTGTCTTGTTTTTGTCTTATAAAAAACGAATTTTACAAGAACTGTTTGAAAGTGCGTCCGAAAAACAGTTGAATATTTTCGTAAATTCAATCAGCAATACATGGTGTGAATTTTCCGGTTTAATTTTTGATAAAATTGAACAGATTTCCTGCAGTTCAAATAAACAATGCGAAATTATGAAACTCGTTGAATTTCTTAATGTTATTATGGAGAGTTTATTGGAAATCGAAATGGAATACCGACAATCATTGAACCAAACCAACAAATTAATATTTTTTAAAGAGAGTAATTTCTTGTTTAGAAGTTTAACTATGTTTAACTCTCATTTTTCTAATAATTGTTCAACCCAACTGGAAATGAAAAGTGTGTTTACATTTTTTACTAATTTAGTTGTTGTGACAAACTCAAAGAACATTCATACAATTTTTTATTTAATTTCCTGTCCACTTTTAATTCCATTGATTTATTCAAATGTTAATCAACTGCCAACGACTTTTTTTGGATCTCAAATCGATCATGTTGCTTTTAAACAGTTTATTAGCTATGTTTTTAATTATTTTACGAATAAAGTTGATGATAGAACGATTCCAATTGAATTTATTAATAGAATTTTGAAAATCATGTCCAGTGGTTTGTTGAATGATTTAACAAGTAGTCAGATTGAAGAGATTATAACGATTTATAAGAGACTTGCATTGCAAATTTTGAAGTTAAATAATGAAGAAGAATATTGTTTTTTAGCTGAAGGAGTTTTTTATATTGTTTCTTTTTATAATGACTTTCTTTTGGTGTTTAATAATATTTTTCTGCCTTTATTGACTTCGTCAAAGGAAAATGTTTTAGTTAAAGTCAGTGGTTTATTATCGACAATAATTTGTTGTTGTTCAAATGATTTTACGAAAATTGTTTACTTAGAAGATGGACTTAAAATAAAACTCTTCTGTAATGAATGTTTTAATTTAAATGAAGAAAATATGGAGAATTTCACAGACAAACGCTTTAAAAACAAGAAATTCGTTACAATTCAATGCCAGAAAAATAAATCAGGCACTCAGCAAATAATTACAAGAATCTCAAAATATGTAAATAATTTTTTGACCACTAAAAATAGCGAATTAAACATAAATAGTTTAAACTGTCTTCCATCTCTTAGTCAACATCAAATGAATTTTCATTCGGATGAACGTATTTTAAATGCTTGGATCTCTTTAAATGAAGATGAAAATAAGGATGTTCGTCTTAAAGTTGCTGATGTGATTGGAAGAATAATCGAATCAGACAAAGATAAGAAAAATCTCGATTTACTTTTCTCGCGTATTTTGGAAATAACAAAAAGATCTTTACAACATTCGAATTTTTCTTTACAAGAAACTTTAATACGTACAATTGGACCATTAAGTTTTGTACCATCAAAACACAATCGAATCCAATTGGAGTGTTTAAAAATTTTTATTTATTTAATTATGATACCGACGTCCAAGTATAAAGCGATTGCTGTGAATCGGTGCTTTCAAATGGCGGAAAAGTGTTCAACAACCGTTCCAATGATGTATTGTGAATATCGACAGATTTTATGTGAATTAATTGTGCATTTATGTGTGGTAAATCAGGGATTAAACAATGACAAACTCGGCACTTCGTTGGAGAAAGTGTCGGTCATGTTGGGATTTTATGGGGTAAAAGATTTCGTTGCTCAAGAGTCGTCGAATTTGTTGCCGTTTTTCGTAGCGAAAATTCCGAAAAGGCCAGCAGTGAAATTGTTGATTGCTGAAATTGCCAATTTGACTGAAGTTGAAATTGACGAATTGTTGGCGAATAAATATGGTACGATTTTCTTGCATATTTTCTTGAATGAAACAGTTCGAACGAATTATCATGAATGCATGAATTATATTGAAGAACAAACAAAGAAAAGTGGACCAACATTGAGAAAAGAGAATTTTCGAGTGATTTTTAATGAATTGTTTTTGCATTTCCATAAAAATCGACAAGGTGTTTTAACTGCTTTGGAATTACTGGCGAAAGAAGTGTCGGAATTGTCGGCGAATAATATTCCAGATTACATTAGGATGCAGTTTTTGGGGATTCTACTCTATTTCGATATTAAATTGATAACGAAAACATCACAGAAGGATAATATTTTGTGTAGTTTGGCGGATATTTTACGGTATATGGGCACTAAACACATCACTCCACTTCGTTTTAAAATCATCACAATGCTTCAAACTGCAAATTATGAAGATTATCCGCAATTAATTTGTCATGTGTGGGAAGTGTTTGTACAAACTTGCCAAATTGATTTGTTGGGACCGCAATTGGCGACGATTTTCGTATCGATTTTACCATTAATTTCAAAATGTCAAAAAGAAGTGAATAACATTTTTAAATATTTGATTATCCAGAATGAGAATGCAGTTAAAGAGTTTATTCCTGATTTGTTTTTCGTTAAAAACGATCTAGTTGATGCAACTGTGGTCGCAAAAATTGATAATTATTTAAAAATCATCACAGAATCAAATTTAAAAGAGAAAATTAAACAGTTTTTAAAATATTTAAAACATGAACATTGCGATGTTAGAGTTTATGGTTTAAAGTATTTGAAAAAGTGTTTTGAAGAGTCAAGAGTCGAGCTAAATGAATTGATTATTGGATGTAACGGGATTGATGTGACAATTGTTGAATTAATCGAAGTTCTAGCTAAAGGGTGTAGAGAAAAAGATAAAATGTTGAAATTAGCCTGTGGGGATCTTATTGGAGAGTTGGGAGCTGTTGAGCCAAGTCATCTGCCTCGGAAGTACTCGCAAGGACTTGAATCGTTTTCTTGTTTCATACATGAAGACGGTTTTATAGTGAGTTCGTTAAATGAGCTGACGAAATCCTTTCAGACTGATAAAAATAAACAAAACACCGATCGATTTGCATTGGCAATACAAGAGATTTTAAAGACTTATGATATTTCACCGGAAACAAACAGTAGAGGAAATCGAATTTGGAAACAATTACCGACACATCAACAGGAATTGATTCAACCGTTTTTGTCTTCAAGATACATGATGGCACAGTCGGTGAATACGGAGTTTATGTGTCCGATTTATGGCTCTACTTTGGGTACTTCTTTCACTCTTTGGCTTTACAAGTAAGAATTTTGTTGATTTTTTAATTAAATTTGACTGTTGTATTTTTGTAGTTGGACTTGCTGTCTAATCAACTCTTTAACAGCCGATTACAAATCGTTATTGCAAGTGTGTTTGCCAAGTATGCGACAAGATCATCGTGTATTAATGCACTTTTTACCATACATTTTATTACATTTCTTATTGGAAGACACTGATAATAATTCAGAGAAATGTTTTATTGAATTTCAAACAATAACCACTTCGCTTTTTAACAAGAAACAAATTAGTGCAGATATTTTGAATGTTTGTCATTGTTCGAATGAGTTTGAATTGTTTTTTTGATTGGTTTTTGGTTTTAGGAGAGACCAATGCCGATTCCAGGCATTTCCGTGTCCCAACAAACAATTATACCAGAACAAGAAATGCAAGTGCAATGTACAAAAGTGGTGTTTGTGCTGTTAGATTTTTTGGATCGTTGGTTAAGAGAATGGCAATGGCAAAATGGTGCGAAAGCACCAAATAATGAGAATTTCAAAAATATTAAATTGTTTTTAAATCGTTTTTCCAAATTGGAATTGGCAAAGTGTAATTATCAATGTGAAGAATATGCACGTGCTTTGATGCATTTAGAGAGTCATATAAGTGAGAATTCTGATGATTTGAATGGGAATTTAACATTTCTAGCTGAGATTTATGCACAATTGGATGAAAGTGACGGTGTTGCTGGTGTAATAGCATTACAACAAACTGAACCATCGATTGAACAACGTATTTTGGCACTTGAAGTTTCTGGTAAGTTGCCGGAAGCGGTGGCTTGTTATGAAAGGATACAACAGCCGATGAAATTGAATCAAATTCAGGTAAAAATGAGTTGTAGAAGAAAAAAACGCGTTTTTAAATAAATGTTTACTAATTTAGGGGTTGGTCCAGTGCCATTTGGACTTGGGCAACGTAAATACAGCGTTAAATTTCATAAAAGGCTCTTTAGAGACGGAAATTATCTTCGAGGACACTTTATGGGAGATGCAAGCTGAACCATTGTGGCGTTTAGGCCGTTATGAAGACCTTTCAACACTTCTACAACGTTCAGATTTGAATAGAAACAAAAGTTGGGGTGTACAAATTGGACATTCGTTACTACATTTGAAGGATCGTAAACGGGAAGAGTTTAAGACTGTTTTAAATGCGTTGAAATTGCAACAGGTAGAGAATTTCGGTGCTGCTACATTGGAAGAAGGCGCTTATCAACATGGTTATTATTATATATTACGATTGCATGCATTAAATGAATTAGAACAATTGGAGAAGACAATCACTGAGTTAGAATTGAAGAGTAATGATGGGAATTATGTGGGAGAAGTGATGAAGAAACTGATGAGAGAGTGGGATTTGAGATTGAAAGTTGTTCAGGATTCTGTGCGGGTTGTGGAACCGTTGTTGGCATTGAGAAGAGTCGGTTTGGATTTGGGTAAACGTATTGCTGAAGAGAAATTACGGCCAGCAGTGACGCATTTTGGCAAGATGTTGGGAGAGTATTGGTTGTATAGTGCGAATATGGCAAGAGTTGCCGGTTTTGTACAGCAAGCGTATACATATACGTTAAAAGCGGAAGAATATAGTCCTGATCGATGGTTTTTGGAGAAGGCACAATTGCATTGGTTAAGAGAAGAACATGAACAATCGTTGAGGACACTTAAAAGGGGATTGGAAGTGATACTGCCTGAAAATGTGGAGTTAAACAGTTTGGATTTGGAGAGAAAGTAAGTTTTCGGTGACTGGTTTTTGGGAGTAAAAAAAGTATGATTTTTTTTATTGATTTCAGAAAAGTTTTGGCCGAAGGTAAACTCTTAATCGCTTGCTACAATGATGAAATCTCAAATGTGGACATGAATTTAAATATAAAATATTATAAAGAAGCAGTCAACGTGTACAGTGAATGGGAGAAAAGTCTTGTGTGTTTAGCACAGTATTATGATAAATTATTCAAAAATTTACCGGATATCGATAAAGATGACGATCGTGGATGTTTATTACAAGTGCATATAATGGTAACTTTCGGTACATCGTTATCGTATGGAACAAAGTACGTTTATCAATCGATGCCGAGAATATTGTCAGTATGGTTTGATTTTGGTACACGATTATTAAATGTACAAGAAAGTTTAGTGAAAGAAGCACGCAAAAGATACTTATTAAAGATGACAAAAGAAATCGATGACTTATTAAAGAAGTTACCACCATACGTATTTCTAACAGCATTTTCACAAATACTTTCTCGCATCTGTCATCCACAGCGTGATGTTTTCATTGAATTAAAATCGATTATAATTAAAGTATTGAAAAAATATCCACAACAAACATTATGGATGCTTATATCGGTGATAAATTCAAGTTATCCAATGAAAGCGAAAAACTGTAAAGAAATATTAAGTGATTCACGTTTGAAAAATGATGGTTTAAAAAAACTGGTTGATGATTTTATAAGTTTCAATCAGAAATTGATTGAATTGTGTAAAAAAGAGATACCGAGTAATAATTTGAATCAAGTGTTTACTGTTAGTCAACTCTCGAAGAATTTACCAAAATTGTTAAATCAAACGGATTTCAGTCAAATTATGATGCCAACACAAAAATTTCGTAAACTTGTCCTACCAAATCCGGAAAGTAATAATAAAGATCCCTTTCCGAATAAATTCGCTTACATTGTTGGTATTGAAGATCAAATTGTGATTGTGAATAGTTTACAAAAGCCGAGAAAAATCGTTTTCCGCGGTTCAGATGGGAATAAATACATTTTTATGTTAAAAGCACGCGATGATTTACGTAAAGATTTCCGTTTGTTGGAGTTTAATGATGTTGTTAATCAATTGTTGGCGCATGATTCGGAATCGAGACAAAGACGATTGAATATACGATTGTATTCAGTGGCACCGTTGAATGAAGATAGTGGATTGATTGAATGGGTGCCGAATTTGCTTGGTTTAAGACCGGCAATAATGAATTTATTACATCAAAATGGTAAAATATTTTTGTGATAAGAATTTCTTACTGTTTTTTTTTGCATTTATTTGGTTTTAGGTCATGGAATGTCGAATCGGGAATTGATGAAAGTGATTTACGCTAAAAATGATACATTGGCGAAAAAGCGACAAGTTTTTACGAAAATTCTACTTCCGAATCATCCGCCAGTTTTAGGTGATTGGTTTAAAAGAACATTCCCCGATGCACAAGTAAAAAAAAATCAATCTGTCTTATATGTCTCCATTGATTTTCGATTTTTTCAGAGCTGGTTTACAGCTAGAACTGCTTATATACGAACCACAGCCGTTATGTCAATGGCTGGTTATATTCTTGGTCTGGGAGACCGTCATGGTGAGAACATTTTACTGGATTCAACGTGCGGTGATGCAGTCCATGTGGATTTCAATTGTATATTCAATAAAGGTGAAACGTTTGATTGGCCGGAACGAGTTCCATTTCGGTTAACACAAAATATGGTTGGAGCTATGGGTCCGTTGGGTGTTGAAGGAGTTTTCCGTAAATCGTGTGCATGTGCATTACGTGTTTTACGTACGAATAGAGATACATTGATGTCAATTGTGACGCCGGTGGCGTATGATTTGGTATCGTTTTCGAAGGATGTTAAAAATGTGGAACAAGTTGATAAACAAGCGATGGAACATATCAAGAATATTGAATCGCGTTTAAGAGGTGTGATAAAGTCGGGTAAAGAGACGAAATCAATACCGTTATCAGTGGAAGGACAAGCGAATATTTTGATTGCTGAAGCGATGAGTGTGGATAATTTATGTCAGATGTATGTGGGATGGGGAGCATTTTTGTAAAGAATTAATACATTTTTTATGTTTTGTTAAAATTTTTGTAGTTTTATTTCTTTATGACTTTTTGGGAAATTCTAGGACTAATCTAATACGAACATAAGTTTGAAAAGCACTTTGTAAATTTTGTTGGACTGTTTCGGTGATTTGTCGAAGTTTACCATCACCAGTGCCGGCGACAAGGTGGGCAATCCGTTCGGTTGGACAGTGGATTATAATCGCAGCGATTATGACACCTTCTTCGTTGATTTGGAAATGTTCTAGTTTACAAATTAATTGATAAGGGATTTCTTGAGGGAGGAAATCTAGGAGAGTGGCTTTAACGGATGATGTTATGATGTTTTCGGGAGTTTGGTCGGAATAGACGTCTTCGGAGTACTTCCAAGGACCCGGTTTAGCGTGATTGACTAAATATGATTTTATGTCTTCGAGGCCAGAACCGCTTAAAGCAGATACCATAAAAATGTCTTTGAAATATGGCCAGCCTTTAATTCGGTCTTTTTGGTCTTTTCTTTCTGCTCCTTCCATTGGCTTGCCATCGAGACAATTGTCGGTTACTGAGCGGGTTAAGTCTAATAATTCACGTTTTGATCGTAACAAATCGACTTTGTTGAATATTAAGAAACTGTGTTTGTCTGGATGCTTTTCTAATAAACGAATGATTTTCATGTCAAGGAGATCTCTAGTCCATGGATTGCCAACGTCGTGTAAAACACCAATAATATCGGCTTCTTCTAATCCACTTTTGCAGTCTTTTAAGAAGTTTTTTTCTAATTTGTATCTGAAATATTAAATTTCTGTTTTAATCATTGTGGATTGTGAAATATGAAGTGAGATACCTTTTAAATTCACTAAATCCCACAAGACCTGGTGTGTCAATAAAAATTATTTGGGAATCACCATCGGTGAATATTGCCACTGACTTCTTTCGGGTTGTGTGAACTTTTGCTGAAGTTGGACAGATCTAAAAGTAATTAAATCAAATATTAGCTTATAAATTTGTTAAGTTTGAGTTCCAGTACCTTTCTGTCGATAATATTGTTAATAAGAGTACTTTTTCCAGCATTGGGGCACCCAATAATAGCCACTTTCAATATTTTTGTGTTACGATTCATTTGCTCTTTAATTTCTTCATGATTTCTTACAGTTCTCAGTAGTCTATTTTGAATGTAAATTTGTGTTTTATAACATTGATATAGTCTTTGCACAGGTTTTATAAACATTTTTAAATAAATAATCAAAATTTCTTAAATCGCAGTATAAAAGTAAGGTTATGCCATATTACAGATTCCTATATCCACACCTTTGTCCATCCAAACGTCCAGTTCACTTCCCCAAAAAAGTAACCAGATTTAAATATTCAAAACTTTTCCCTCCATAACTCGCATTAATTTTCTTTTGGATGTTATTTGCGTCTACAACTGAATTGAATTAGCAGGAAACAGTATGAAAAACAAAAACTCGTCTGAACCCTAGACTGTTTAAAACGAAATCAAAACAATTACAATAAATGGTTTTCGAGGTGATTCCGTTCGATAATGGGCACCCAAAGTATGACATTAAAGTGTTTTAAAGCGGAAGTTGCGGGTGTGTGTACAATATTACTAAGGGGAAACGGCTGGAGAGTATAGAGGCACGACACTATTTTCCGGTGGGTCAATGTACCACTCATTGGTGTGAGTATGTGTATTTAATGCGCCCACACGTAGTTTGCATTTTTATTCCGTTTTTTCCCTTTTGTATACGTTCAGAAGAGACGACAACATTCTATCATACATTGCAATAGTCACAAACACTGATTACAGTGAAATGTAAAAGAAATCATCGCGGACTATAAATAGCATTGAGCAGATAATTTCTGCAAGTGTATCGAATTTGATGTTCCCTTTGGGCGCACAAACAAGCTACTTGAACAGGCTATTTTCACGCTTCGAAAACCTCACATCTCTACCTGGCATGAATATTATTGCTTTACCCACCTTATTATCTGTTTAAATATTAATGAGATCAGATTCTGTGCCACTTAAAAATGCATTTACAAATATTTATAAAGCGCACCGCGCATTTTAAGGTCGATTCTGTCCGGGTACAAATGTTTGTTTCGTTCAACCACCCCCTTATTCTATAAATTTGCACAAAACAAGATGCAAAATAATTGAGAAACAAAGAAACGGTGTTTTGTTGTGCGAAAATGAAAGTGACCTTTACTTTCAATCCATATAAGGAAGAAGAATTATAAAAGTGTGAGCATTTTTATTTCGCTCTCATATTTTTCTCATACATGCACTCAGCTGTTATAATAAATTAATAATAAATCCAGCCCAACAAATTGTAATATATGCAAATTGAAGGACATTCGCCGATAAACAGTTTTTCTACCACAATATCAATAAAAAACAGTATACAAAGTATATAATTTAAATATTTTTTTGAAAACCGGATGATGTGTCATTGCATTACAAATTACCATCGACGAAAGACCATCGGAGAGAGAAAAATACAAAGTTACCTACCACTATAGGATGCAAAAGGGTGGAATGGTTGAAATGTTTGAATAAAACAATAAAAATGCAGGCCTTTGTTTTGTGTATAAGCGGCCATTGGCCGCAATAATTCTGATAAAAAAAGGAAACTGGTATAACACACACCATCTATATAAAGTTCAAGATCTTTTTACTACTTATAAACATTTTATATTGGACATGTGTTGCAAATTTCTATGTATCACAGTTTATGTGGCCCCATTCAACTTGGGACTCATTAGTGCTCTTCGCCACTAATCCATCGAACTAATTAGATATTAATTGTTATTGTATTGTTAAAGGCATGTTTTTTTCTTAATTAGTCGTTAAAGTGATTTACGACAATTTCGCTATCTTCCCCCTATAAGACACGAACACGTGCTAAGAAATATTTTATTGCCTTACAGGAACAAATAACATAAAATCAAATAAAACGATTACAATGGAAGCTATTAAGTCCAAAATTCTGAATTATAAACATTTTTATTACATGCTGTAAAAGAAAGAGCCGAGTCAGGACTTATGAGAAATTTAAGAACGTGATGGAAATTCAAATAAAAATTAACGCAATTGAAAACATTGAAGTGTAATGGGTCAAAGTCGCAATCAAAAGCACACACATTTTCAAACAGGAAATCAATTGCAAATAAATTTCTTACAAAATTATTCTGTGAGACGTCAATAAACTTTTGGGTATTTTACAAATCGATTGCAATAAAATTTCTCTATTTCTAACGAAACAGGCATTTTTTCCCTTGTTGTTCTTATCGCTTTTGTTACTTCCTTTTATCAGTCATTCATGCTGTTCCGTGACAAAAACATTGGAAATTATTATGCAAGTGAGAAATTCATTCATTACATTTAAGCAAGTTTTGTCTATTTGATGATGAATGGCGCCAAATGTTGGTAATTCGATTGATGATTCAAATATTAAATTAAAATTAATATTTATGTCCACTTTAAAATCTGACCACACTTTAATTGAGTTTTCTTTGCTGTGTTCTTACCTGTGTGACGTCATTTTTCTATTAACGATTTTCATACTTAAGGATGTCGGATGTGTTAGTCATCTAATGGGGGAGTGTGGATTTTTTGCACGTAAATCCAGTGAAAATTGCTTACAGTCAAAAACAGTTATTGACACACATTTCTAGTTTCGGGTTTTAATTGAACAAAAATGAACTTCTTAAAGAAAGACAATCATTTTAAGGGCAGCATCTGAAGAAAAACATCACATGGACATGGTCCAAAAACCTTCCTTTTTCCAAAACAATTACCAGATTTTTCTAATTACTGACACATCCACACACCCAACTCAATAAAACAATTTTAATTAAAAGCTGACATTTAATCCAGCATTTATACGGCCAATAAACATGATCGAATTTCAGATTGTTTATTCGAAAAAAGTCACCTGTAATACCGTGAATTAATGAGAGCATACAATAAAAAAAAGCCAAACCAACTGTTTCAAATTAACTAAATAAAAACTAGTCGCCATCCAAATTGGATTTTCCTCCCTTGTTATTCCATCGATCAGAGGAAAATCCATTTTTGATGATTCCTCCCCAAAATGGAAAAAAATTTGTCGTCGTTGTTGGCACCCTCGTCGCGCCATTAAGATGAAGAGGGAAAACGTCCAGGGTGGTGCGCACACACCCCACATGTGCCCAACGTTGGAGGAGTGAGGCAGAGAGCCACACATTTTACTCAATTGCCTGTATACACACTTTATAAATACAAAGCCATTGAGTTGCATTTAAAGAGAGTCAGTCAGACGGTCGACAGTGTGTGCGTCGGACCGTTTTTCACCTTCCCCGTTTACAACTTTCCGCCAAATTTTTGCACAAAATAAACAATGAAAATAACACGTAAAAAACAATGCGGTCAATGTCGGTGATTTGTTAACGGGAACCGTTGAAGAAAAAAAACAAAACCGAAATAAATGTGGAAATTGTTTAAGTCATTGCGGTTTTACATACGTCGTCGACACACAAACCATCATATAATTTTTCTCATTTCACTTAATTATGATATATATTCGCGTCCCAAGAAATGTATTTTATTATAGTCCAGTGCTAAACGCACATACATACCGTCCACAGCGGTCGTTGTGTTTTCATTGTTCAAATATTTAAATGCAATTCATATTCGATTCATGTGCACCACGAAAAACAATAAGAAAAACCAACAATAAACAATCTAGTGTCGATTTTAATTGTATAGAAAATTTATTGGAAAATGTGCATGTGTATTGGACAGTTGTTGTGTGGTGTTTTTGTTATTTTCTTCATTGGATTTACGGATGCTGTCAGTTTGGACCGGGAAAAGCGGGAAATTGTCGGTGACGATGTGGTAAGTGGGCATAACCTCACATTTCCATGCTGTGCGGATGCAAAAATGCAGTGGAAATTTAACTGGAACAAGTAAACAGTCTTATCTTTATTAGATGAAGAGTAAAAATGTTTTAATGACGGTCTTAATTAAATATTTGTGTAATACACTTTTTTACTATTTGAAAAACTTCTCTTTATGCGATTTTTGACCAATTTATAATCGATCAATGTCTAGAGTTGCGGAAAACGTTCATAATTTCCTTGTACAAGCGCAATTAAGTTTACCCATGTATTTATTGTAAACTCATTACACAACAAATCAATAAATAATAAAAGCATGATTTTATTACAATGTGCTTTGATTAAATATTGATTTATGGTACCAGTAAATATTTAAACATCTATTTCCACAATCTTATTTATTACAAAACTATGTACACATGAGCTATTTAAAGTATGCTCTATGGGAGAGGTTAAAAAACGCGAACATTAATTTGTAATGTAGAATTTTTTATCGATCCATAATGGAAACATTCTTGGAAATTTCGTGTAGTACGCCCCCGAAAACACATGTTCGTTTTTTCGTATAGGGAATTATTAAGGGTGCGTGCCGGTTTTAATGAAATACATCAACTTTAAAAACAACGGATGGGTGCAATGGAACGTGCTGGTGTCGGGGAAGATGGGCGTCTGAATAAATTGTACATTTTGTCCCGGTCTGCCCTACAGACGACATTTGTTTATATGAAAAGTGTCGACATACAATTCGCCGACATGTAATGCATGCGAAATTAGTGAATCATGATAGCCTAGAAAAAAAGACACCCGCAGTGTTAATGTGATTTATATGCTGGTGAAGAACCGTTGCTTTCCTCTCTGTTCCGCGCACCTTCCGGTCCCATCCGGTTAAACAATTATTTAGGGTTTCCTTTAATTTTTTTTGGCTACTTCTGTCTGCGGTCAGTTCAAACGTAAATGAATTTCCAGTTTTTGAAAAAGAAATTCTTGTAACTAATATACAGGGTGTAAGAGAGTTTGTTTCCCGAATCATTCTACCGAGTCTCAAATTTAATATCTCCATTTTTCACAAACAAAAAACAAATTGCTTCTTTTTGTATTAAAAATGTATACATAAACTTACAAAGATGTTAACATAATTTTTTCCGAATTTTTGGTTGATTAGAAAAAAAGTTATGGAGAAAGTTTCGTCAATGTGTAAGAGAATTGCGTTTTTCGCAAAAACTAAATGTTACATGAGAAAAATGCAAGAGACAAAAAAGTTTCCTTGTTAAATTTGCTATCAAAAAAGTTTGTTTCACCCTGTATTTGTAGGTAGACTCACCGAAATTCGAACTCTTTCGTAAGGTCACCAAAAATGCGGTAGAATCAACTCCAAATTCTATACAAAAAATTCAATAGAAAAATTTACGATGCACTTTTCGAGGTTATCATTTAATTAAGTTCATTGCCACTCACAAAGAGTATTTTTGTTACACAATTCATCTACAATTATCAAACAAGATGCTGTTATAATTAACTCTCATCTCCTTTATAAACAAACGCATTATGATTAAAATGGGGGAGAGAAAACCGTTTTATTACCGCCTTTTTAGGCGCTTTTTATATGATTTCGTACAAAGAATAGCCTTGTATTAGGGACATTTATTATTGTAACAACAATATACCGTACTTTACGGCTAGTCGTAATTGTTATAATTGGAAGCGAAATGTTTTATGGACGATCTTGACGGACACCCACAAATTTCCTTTGTCAAAAGGACCATACGTCATTTCCCCCCTAATGGAAACTGCATACAGTCCCTTTTTCCTGTTAAGGACGAAAAATGCGTAAACCGTTCGCAATGCAATCGTACTTTCACTAGTTAGTCAGTTGCAGGTGGTCCGTTGTTACGAAATCGTATTCGTGTTGTGTTTTTTCCCAATAAAATTCCTTGAAACTGTTTTTAAATGACAGATGAGTAGCTGACTAATTTGGGGGCGCCATAAAAACGCGCAAATTCAATTTATAAATCGCTTTTGTCCACATCCACTTTTCTAAACAAAGAAATAAGCGCGTTTAGTACCGCAAAGATGATGGTATTGTGATTTATTCACTTTTATGTACAAGTTGTTCGATTTATTTATAAACTTTTAGGTGCATTGCATTATGTTTACATTCTTTTCAAAATAAAACAGCAACTCGTTAAACTGAAATAACAAGAAACACATGTAACACACCGAAAACTGTCATTTCTCTTCATACCATCAATAGTTTTCCATAGTTGTGATTGTGTACCAATAACGAATTGATGTGACGATGAAATTATTGTCTAGACTTGTGCAAAGACATGTTTACACAAATCCAAATGCGATATGGATTTTTCTTATTTATTTTGTTCTATTTTCGCATTTCTATTGTAAATATACATATGAGAGAGCGCCCACTAATGTATAATCACTATTGTAAATAAACACGGTGGTATTTGTTATAGGGACCAGTTTTAAAGTTTATAAACATCAAGTTTCATCGATCTGTAGATGAATGTATAGAGGGAAATATTCAAGGGCACATATGTTTTTCATTTCCTTTATTATCACGGTCGAAAGAGCGTGAAAAGTGATGATCGACGTTCCCGTTTTTTTCGCGACTCGCGAACCTCGCCTCATTGTGTTATTTTGTTGCAAATTGATAATCATTTAGTAGGGTGGAAAGGTGCCTTAAACAGATTTTTCCGATTTGTTATTAGGGGAATGGAAGGAAATTGGAATTCTAAAAGTTTTTTCCTTTTCAAAAAAGTGTTTTCTAAATGAAGCGCTTCCTTAGATAGAAAACTAATAAAACCCTCGATTTCCAGACTCCATTCCCCAATTGATCATCAATGTATAAATAAATCCATTATATACAACCGTCCAATTACACTCAATATGAATGACATATTCATTACAGCATCCATCATAATAACAAACGTTAAGATAAGAAGATCTTGATTTGGACCAACAACAATTTTCTTAATTGACTGACATTCACTTCCAGCATCCCGACAATCGTCTTTAATGTGATTATAATAGTATTATATTGGGATGCAAGTTTGTTAGTTCAGATACAATATAGAAGTGAAAATTTATTTGTAAAGAAAAAGGTCATCAAACTGCTGCTGTCTTTCTCTCTCCGCTCATTCTGTTTCGAGACAATTTAGCAGACAAAACGGGTGTGTGTAGGCTGGTTTCGTATACAGAACGTTATAATTTTCAGTTTGTTTCAAACAAACCGATTTCACTCAGTTTCAAGTTCGAGACTTCTCTCTAAACGACTAACACTAATGCCATTCTTCTCCTATTGAGTACTGAAATCAAACGTCTATTCATAAAATGCGAAGGCACTTAAGGTTGCCTCTTTTACAAATTATCATATTAAATGGACGTAGTACATTAATTTCGGTAAATCTGCCTTTTAATGCATAAAGAAGTCCATACACTTGTCAATAAAACGTGTCACAAAAGCACGATTGTGTGAGTCGAGCTTTTAGGCGCCACTTTAAGACCACTTATTTTCCTTTTGTCTTTCAGCTGTTAAACTGCACACACACATTATTATTATTAATATTTCCATCAACTGCTCTCTGTGCTATTATTAATATTATGACATAATTTATTATTACTGTTAGATCGTAGACCTTTTCAAGGCTACCAATGCGGATCTGTTCAGCAGCTTTTTTTTGCATCCTCTGATGATTTATTGAAAATTCCCTAAACAATCTGGGATGACGCAAAATTGATGCTATAACTGACTAAAATTGAGTATCGCTTGGCCAAAAACCACATCGACCGAATTATACAAGTAAATTCTTTTTCATAGTTGAAATTTCTTGAAGTGCTTCGCAAAATCGATCAAGCACTTTTTGAATTACACGGCCATATGGCGGTGATAGTGAATTTTAGAGAAAAATGATGGGCTAAACGACATCTATAATAATTTTCCAAGAACAAGCGTCAATTCTTGAGTTTATCTTGTCGTAAATATAAAAATAACAGACCGAAATCTAGTGCGATGCACTCCCCCATGTGTTTTATCAATCAATAACACTTAAAATAATCTAGTGAATTTCATTTACGACTCTATACATACGGTTTTACTGTTTTGTTAAGTAATACAAACGGATTTTACTATCAAATTAAATTACAATCATTCAAGTCACATGGAGTTTTAATGAGTCTTTAGTACGGGCGAAAATAAACCCATCGAGTGCATGTACGGCGATAACCTGAATTGATAACGGAAAGTGTCTTGTTAATAGAATTCGAGGTGTTTCCAGAAATAGTTGGCTTAACT
Organism: Silvanus unidentatus; assembly: GCA_963930825.1. Taxonomy (NCBI): domain Eukaryota; kingdom Metazoa; phylum Arthropoda; class Insecta; order Coleoptera; family Silvanidae; genus Silvanus; species Silvanus unidentatus. The sequence goes on along the minus strand of OZ005758.1, from coordinate 27,138,260 downwards.
AAGAAAATGCTATAAATTGTGATTTTGTATAATTTAGTAGTGGTCCTAGTGCTGGGGCATATACCTAATTTATTATCATGACTTCATGATTTTTGGAGATAAGTTTGAGTAAAAATTTTCAAAATTGTTTAGACCGAAAAACGGTTTTTTGGTTAAAATTTTCTTTCAAATAGTTGGTCTCTGAATATGGTTTTTGATCATTTCTGAAGACTTGCCTATCAAGTTTTTTTTTTACCACTCTTAATTTGGGAAACTCTACACAGAGGACAAAAATAAAGAAGAAAAATCTTGAAATAAAGTCATCTTATTTTTATGTCAACCCCTTTTTACCAATCAAGAAAATTCAATGTGCTCTTGAAGTTCTTTCAAGTGTGACATTTTACGATGACACCAAAAAAATCACTGATTTCTGTGTTAACCCGACAATATGTGGGATTATCCTCGTACGTGAAAGTGTGTGCGTACTTTTAGCAAGTGGCGCTCTGAAAATACACACGCCCGGTATTTCCGGTGTGCATTTCTTTAAATATTATTGATGTTGGCAGACTGGTTGCAACTGTATGTGACTGCATTTTGCAAGCTCTCTTTTATGTCGACAGAAATTTCAATTACTACCAGCAAATTGTTAGTTTTTGATTTATTTCAAACACAACTTTGTACACATATGTCCACAGATCATTGATAAAAAACAAGTCTGAAAATAAGTTCGGATCTGAAAACCATCTAAATAATCAAGCCGATTTCCTATTTGAATATGATTATGAAGAGGGAAATCAATAATAGTGGCGCCAGACGTGCACGTACACTCTTATTATGCAGACATTAGACATTTTTTCTCCTTTCTCTCTTAGTTTCTAACGATTTACACACAAACGTTTCCTTATAAAATCGTAATTGTGTTTGTTTTCTATTATATTGGATGATATAAGGATTTCATTCCATTATAACACTCAATGGTAAACACCATTATTATCGTAACATTGAACACAACTTCATTATAATAATGTATATATGCACCTACTGTTAACAATTTACATAATAATAAGTTCAGTTTTTTTCACATTTTTCCATTGTTCCATAGTGAAGGTGAAAATTTGACTCTCTAATCTTAACCATTGAACAATTCTATTTTTACTGGAAAATTCAACAGTGGGTCACCTAAAAATAGCTTCCAACTCGTCTTAATCAGATCAAAAGTTGCACAATTGCATAAGATTTGTGCCGTCTGTTGAAGAATGCGACTTATATGTGGAGGACTGTTTGTGGGGCCATCGGCCCTCCCTTGATTTCTACTTATTCTCTTTGTCATCTACTACTATGCTTCTTACGACGACTTGTTTTACCAAACATTGCGTTCAAGGTAAACTTTAACGCAACTTTATACATACACAGTATCGTCCACATTTCTTCCAACAAAACTAGCCTAGAACCCTTATCAAAAGTTAATTTATCACTTGACAATGTTCCTCGTTTATCTCTATTACAGTCCCACACAAAACTGACTGAAAAATAAGAAAAATCAACTATTGCGTGTCATGTCAAACTGACAATTTTCTAACTGTTTGCCGTTTTTCTCTTATTTACCCGTTTTTCTTATTGAATTTTTTATTACATCCGGAATAGACAGACACTATCATAGATTGAATAAAGTATTCATAGATTTCGAATATGTGGTTGGGTGATAAATGGATCCATACGGTCGCTTGGTATATGTATATGTGAATTTATGATTTAAAAATAGAATTCCACCCTTTACGAAAATGATGGATAGATTAGATGTGTGTGTAGGCAGTTTGAAAGCCTATTAAACATTTCCAACACACCCAGTAGACTTGTTTCGTTGTCGTAGAAGTGTAACAAAGAAGAAAGAAGCTTAAAAAGTCGCGTTTTCCAAATTTCCCGCAGTTAATTAATTGGGAAATGATGAAAAACGTGACTTGGATAGAACGATTTCTCTTCATCCCACTCATATGCAATTTTTTGCCAACTTTTTTGACCATAAAAATGGCACGAAGGAAGGAAATAAGCAATTTGTAAATAAACTTCAATTAATTGTCGTAATTGGTGACTAGTACTTGGTCATTAATTATTGAGGCAAAGGTTATACCAGTTAAAATGTATTTTCTATTTGAAAACCATTGGAATACAGTAGCGTGTTTGTTAGGATTTTTCTATTCAGTTTATTAACATGTGGTGCATTTGTTTATTGTTTTTAGCGACACGGTTGTCGGTATTTCGGATAAAATGCACTCGAATATTGTGATGCAATTCGAATTCGTTGGAACTTTTCATCATAATTACATAATCTCGTATGCACAGCATTAACTAGTTTAACTGCCTTATTTACGGCCCAATTAAACTGTTTAACTTGTAAAAATTCTAATTAATTGACATTGCTAAGTGGATAGAGTCAGATAGATTTCAGACCACCCTGTACAAGTGCTCATTAATATACTTATTAGCTTAGTTAATGTCATCTTTATTGGGCTAGGCGACTTTTTTGCGTAAATATATGAAAATAAACCCGTTTCTGTTGCAGCAAGCTTACTTGATGCGCTTTGGGTATATGGAGAAGGCGGCAGATGGAGCCTTTGCATTGAGAACTGAACAATCCGTCCGGAATGCCCTTCGGGAATTGCAGGAGTTTGCTGGGTTGCCAGCCAGCGGGCGATTAGATGTCCGTACCAAGAAGCTATTACAGACGCCGCGCTGTGGATTGCCAGATAAAGTGCATCAGACGTCTGGTAGAAGAAAACGATATGCAATACATGGTGAAAAGTGGCCGTATACGGACCTCACGTGGAAGTAAGTAAAAAAAGGGAAGAAAAAAGTTTCGCCCGAGCAGGGACTTGAACCCTGGACCCTTGGATTAAAAGTCCAATGCTCTACCGACTGAGCTACCCGGGCTTATAATTTGTTTGTGGTTGGTTTGAAAGAGGCGAAACTTTTTTTCGCACTTAATTCAATACCCTTGGTAAAGTTTAATTAGCATTTTGTCGTGCTATTAAACTGTTAGAAGGACGTGAACCACAACACAACGTCACCCCACATTTCCTGGAGCTATGAATTTAATAAGAGTAGACTGTGATTGAAAGACACCGTCATAGAGAGAATGGAAAATGTGTGATGATGGCAAGAAAGCCAAAACTAAGTGCCTTGTGGCTTAATGTAAAGTGCCTTTACTAACTACATCAACTTTTTCTATTTTCCATACATCAGGCGATTCGCTTTGCCAATATATACGCTTCCAAGTCACATATTTCCTCTTCTATATGAGTGCATTACATATAGAATTGTGTCCATTTCCAAACTGTTCCTATTTTACAATAAAATCATCAAATTTTACACGACAATTAGTTTTTCTCGTATATACCAAATGTTCGCATACATAACGAGAAGAGTTCACTGACCATATTTACACAATCAAGTAAAAATGTACACAAATCTAGTACATTCACACCGGATTGATGTCGAGTAAATCGAATCGCTTCCACTGTTTCGCATTCTCCTTCACAAAATTAACTCTGAAATCTAGTCAACTTTCGTCCATTAAGTTCGCACATCTTAGACTTCTTGCACCTTCTAATCCATTTAGTGTTCAATTTTCAGTTTTATTTCCCGAGTAATTTCTATCAGGAGGGCACCCCTTTTTACAACACTCGCTTGTCTCTAAAGTGCACTTTGCTGATGCGCACCGTCTCCTGCAATTCTAATTAAATCATTTCCAAAACGACAACTTCCACAACGGCGACAACACTATGCATTTTTACACGAAAAATTTTACATTGGAAAACATTTCGAAATTGTCTCACTCTCCAATTAATTGCGAATCCAATTTTAATCTGCATATTGTTTGACAAGCTTATGGAAACTTCTGGCTTGCACATATCGAGTGTAGAATGAATGAGGCGGTGAAGGGTATGGCGAGAGAGGCAGACCCCTCATCATCCAGCCAACTAACTAACCCTATAATCCATATTCGTGCCGGTGACAATCGTGTTCCAGCACCAGTAAACGGGGGGTGTCGCGGAAGACGGAAGGGTGGCGATGACGGCAGAAGGTCACTCGACTCAAGAACACCCGAAGAGCCCTAGAGAGTAGCGTGACGTCACATACAACACGAACACTGCCAAATCAAGCAGAGTATCCTTATTCTTCGTCCTGTCGCCTCTTATTGCTGCTGATGCTGTTCTGCATGTATTGTTTTAAGTTGCGAACAAAAAAAATTGTATGTTAGTTTTATCGATTGCATAATACAGTTGAGGGGTGCCCCTTACAATTTCCAACAATCGTGTAGATTATTACTGAACCGAGTAATTATTTCGGATTAATTATCGAGTTTGATTTTTCATTATTATATAATACGTCTACGTACCTGGGCACATTGATAAGACGGATAATTAAAAATTGCTCAGAGAACTTTTCTATAAGCCAATTGTAATTTTACTTTCAATGGAACCCTCTCGAGAGACTTATTTGGCATTTCCTTCTATTCTAGCATATAAAAATGAGTTTGGTATTTCTCGAAATGTCAATTAGGTTTTCGCACCATGGAAGAAGGTTAGAGATTTTTGAAATGATTTTAAATCAATAACAAAGTTTTTTAAATCCGAATTTAATTAAGATGTTGAAAGACGTTTTGCCACAGCATCAAACGCACGCTTTTAGTTGTATATATGGTCTTTCATTTAATATTTTATGCAATTATACAAACAAGATTAAAATCGGTATAGAGGAGTGTATGGGGGAGGGTATTTTAATTTCAAGAGAAATTGTTTTTGAGTTTAATGTTTTTTCATAAACATGTCCACTTGGACACGATTCATTTAATGCGAATGATTTTAACTGATTGTTAAAGTGTTTATAAAATTCAAGTGGGACAAATATGGACCGATATGACATGTACATGATTTGATAAAATAATCGAATCGGTCGTAAAAGATTCATACCTGTGCCTGGCATGTCACCACGTCAATTGTCAATTTGAAAAAGTACTTAATTGAAATTGTACGAATCGGAGTACTTGTGTATATTTCGTCCCTCTCACAGTTGTCATTTGCATTTGGCCATCTCTCGAATCATCATCATCATCCGTATAAAGTGCTCTCATTTATTTTATTACGTATTTCATTAACTGTTGTGCAATATTAACTAGACTTTTCACATATACTTAAAGAGTGATGGCAAAAAAAATTCATTAACATTCGTTCCAGTTTTTTGATTTAATTTTCTCACTTTGATTAAATCTTAAGTATAGATGGAACTCTATAAATTGTAATTGGGGATCAATTGCCTTCCATAATCCACAAAGTAAAAGCTTAAGAAATATTAATTGTTTAATTAAATTCAACGTGCAGAGGAGCACTTTGTGCAAAAATCTAATTTTCCCTTCGAATCCAAAATGCATTTGACATTCGAACAATAAAAACTTCCACTTTATTAACAATCCCATATATGTTGGCGAACTAATTTTCAGTTATTGTGTGGAAAATTTCTATATCTCCAGTTGTGACATGTTATATAAGTGTAAATAACACTCACATGTATACATTATTATTCTATAATATCGTGATAACGCTTTTAGTTAAATAAATGATTATTGTTCAAATGTTGAGATCTCCCTAGGGTTGATTTTATTCCCTATTGACTTGTTCCTCTACTTGTGTTGGATTTTCTGTTCAATGTTTGAAATTTTGGGGGGCGTGAAATGTATCAATTTCAGACGTTCTAAATACATTTTTGTTCACTAATAGTGTCCAAAATTCCCTTGAAAATGTGTTTATTTGAACTTGAAGCTGCGCCCAAATTCCCCGATTTCCCCGGGCTCCCCTGACACCGGACCTCCCTTAAGAAAACACTAAATAAACAATGTTTGAAATTTTCTGTTTCAAGCATGAATTTGTTCCTTATTCCATAATTTATTACTGTTTTTTCTGTCACCCATTTGGCATTATTTTAAAGTTGTTAGAATGGGGCGGTGCGCGCGCGTCGCACCACTTCAGGGAGCTTATAAAAGTATGTAAAGCTCGCAAACCGCCTTCAGTAGTCCAACATTGCACCATTTGTAAACGTTTCCTCCTTTAATTTTGTTCAATTGATAGAGACTTGTGTAACCATGTGGCGAGGACACTCTGTAAGTAAACTTTTACTTTAAAAACCATTTGTTTGCCTAATGTGGGATAAACTGTTATCATTCCGGATTCTTGTACAAATATGTTACCGATAATCGAGAGGAAAAAGCAGCGAGCGAGACTCACAGAGAAATTAAATGATCTAATAATCTTTGTACGCTTGAATAGATTTTCAGAGTTGCCGTCGTCTTTTTTTATTCATATTCTTCACTTTATGATCGTAAATGGCAATTTAAGAAAGTATGGAAACGGAAAAATTATTACGCCTTCCTTCATCATTTCCCTTTTGATAAACTGAAAAGGAATTTGTTCGATTTGGTAGTAAATAAATTCAATTAGAAGTTATTTCCATGTTATGCGGGCCAAATGCTGGGAGACAATTTTATTTTCTACTGTCTGGTCAATAAAATGGTCAGTGGAACAGACAAAAGTTCCCTCTGTTAATCAATTAACCGACAATTGTCTGACACATTTGCAGACTTTGCTTTAAACAATAACAAATATACGAATATTACAACAATTTATATTGTGCATATGACTTTAATTATTCAGAGTGAACAGTTCTTCTCTTTGAATTCATTATGTAAGCATATTGTGTTATGATTAATTGTATGAGACTATTCAGTAGAGATTTGCAGCATTTTTTCTCTCATTATCGGTGAATGACTTTATTAATGATAAAACTTACGCTGACACATGCAGCAGTTATGGCACAAAGTTAATATTCTCAAACTTGCAATAAAACTTCTTGAAAACATAATAATAAAGGGATTTTTTAAATAGTGTCGGACACGAGGTCTTTTCAGCTGTATGTTTGAATTTGACGTCAATTGAAGTAGATTGACGGCGCCAGTGGGCGTACACATTGCACACACTTTACTCTTCCTTTTCCTATCCTACCCATCTAAACTTTATTGAGATACTAAATTTACTTGTACATTTAATATTAGATTCGTGAGGCAGACAGTTTAAGTAGACATTCTCGATGGGAATTGTGACGAAATGCGATTGGTTTGTCCGATTTCGTACTCGCTTGTTCTCTTCAGTGTCCGAAAATGTTCAAGTTCAATAAAAATTAATAGCGAAATGCTTGACTCTAAACTTCTCAAAAAAGATGTCGAATTGCGGTTTTGTTGCCCGATTTCGGACTCACTTTTATTCTGTAGTGCCCAAAAATGTTAAAAGTCAACGGAGAATCGACAAGGAAAGGTTTGACTTTAACATTTGACTGTAAACAGTCAAAAATCTAAGTGTCCGCCTCGGTTACTCACTCAACCTGGGTGTGATGTGTTTTTAAAGCCATCACAACCTCCTTGAGTGAGCGACCGGGTGGGAACCATCAACAAATATTTCAATCAATTGATCAAATCACAATAAGATAACCACTTAGACATTTAATATTTATTAAACTCACAGTATGTGTGGACTTTAGTATGCTATTGTAATAGAGTCTATTAAATTTCTAATTTAAATCAATTCACACTTAATTCGTTTACACACAGTGTTGTAGCTGGTTCACTATTTAATATTATTTCATATTGGAGAGCCCTCATATTTACTAATTAAATAATGTCCATAAACAAGCCCCTCGTCGCACTTCAATATTTGTCAAAGGATGAAATTTCAGTTCAGATGGGAAATAAAGTGTATTATTTATTGTGTGTTGTAAATATTTTTTTCATTAAACTTCCCCAAACGATTTTTCCAGATTAAACAGAAGGAATTTGGGACATTTGGACCCGTACGAGGTGAGACTGGTCATCTCGAAGGCTTTAGAAGTCTGGTCACGACATTCCAAGTTAACATTTCGTGAAACGAACGATAATCGAGCAGACATTCAAATCCATTTTCATAGGTGAGTAGAAATGCCATCAATTTGCAATAAATCCCGGATCAACAATGTTGAACTTTATGTTAAAGAGACGAATTTGGCGTTTTTGATCGACTTGTATAATGAAATTTCCTCATCTTAATTATTGCCGTTGACGCGGTTTTGAAATTAACAACGACATTTTATCACCATACGCAAAACTGGGTTAAATGTGTCATTTTCCATTGAAAGTTTTGATGATAAAGCGATTTAATGTGAGAAAATGCTCTTTTCAATTAACACCCAATTTTATGTCACCCTAATAAAGAGTTTATCATAGGGAAACAAGCGGATGCAGTTTTATGTGTCCGCACGTTTTTATTTAACTGAAGAAGACACTGTTTGCAATGCTACAGTAAACGTTTTTCCGTTTCGAACTAATGAAATATTTCTACCATTTTCCATCTTTTATGTGCTGCAATTTGTTCTGTTTGCATTCAATTTTCCACTTGTGAAATTTATCGTTATTCATCCAGTTAAATTTCTCAGTCTTCAAAAAAAAAGAAAGCGCCGAGAAAATAAACTGTCGGTTCCGTGTAAAGCTAAAATGCATTAACATTCAATTCTCACACATTTTCTTAAAAGTTTTCGCTTAAGAATAGTGACGCCCGCAGCATCCTACCATCATCATCTTGAAAATATAATTTTCCATACTTAATTCTTGTAAATTTCAAGTAAGTTTGTTAAAGAGACTAGAGTGTAGTTTTGTTGTAAAGTTAAATAATTTAATAAGGAACATTTTACAAGATGTTTAAATATTTTCTGCAGGGGTGATCACGGCGACAATTTCCCTTTCGATGGTAAGGGTTCCGTATTGGCGCACGCCTTCTTTCCAACAGACACAGGACGCAGTGTGGACGTCCACTTCGATGCCGACGAGTCCTGGATTGCCTCCGGGAGCAGTGAACAAGGTGAGCTTTCCCGGTTTTTCTCCCCCTTTTCGCCTCCGCCCAAAACACTCTTTGACTGCATCTCTGTGATGGTCGCATTGTTTCAAGTGCATCCGTTGATTAATTCCTGCCCACATTCTCTCGGTAACATTTCCCTGAGTGGGAAAGAAGAAAATATAGAGATTTTTTTTAGTTGCGTCGATAAAAAATTGTGCGCCCATAGTTTTAATGAAACTGTGCAGAAAAATTGTTGAGAGAGAAAAAAATTGCAATGTACATTAAAACGTAAGCATCTTTTTCTCCCGGGTGCCTGGAGGCCACAATTTTCACAATATATTTGTGGTAAGAAGGTGGAAGTTTTCCCCCATGTAAGCAACGAAAAAATCCTTTTCTGCTCGTATACTTATACACTTTATTCGTACATATGTGCTAGAGGGGGAAAAGATTACAAGAAGTTTATGTTTTTTAATATGCTAAGCAATTTTTTTGTTTAATTTTGGGTTTTATTAATTTTGGAAAATCGCATTTCATTTATAATATGGATTTATATTATGTCACAATGAAATCATTTTAATATTGATGAAATTAAGTTGAAATTGAATTTTGCCCAAAAACAATAACTGTGCTATATAGCATAAATTTCGGCTGTTGATTAACATTTTCATTAATTTCTTCTAAAATATTTTGATGGTTAATTAAATTTTGGCAAATGCACTCCCCATATAGAGTCATTTTTCTAATGTAAATTATGTTTAATGTAACATTACCTAAAAGCTTTTAAGCGAAAAAACTAAATACCTACAAATTTCTGTTTTAAGGAGGAAAACCTAGTATTGGTGGAAGACTAAATATGTTATACTTTGGGAAAAAAAGTTTTATAGAGAAAAATTCTCTTCAGTATTTGGCCTCATAAATAACAATATCGATTATGATGTACATGTTGTATGTACATATGCATACCAGCATAAAAACCCTCGGAATAAAATTCGTTTTTCCACATTCAAAACTGATGAATATTTGATTTGGATTTGATTTAATCTTTTCTCCTCCGTCTACGTCAATAAATATATACACATTTTATACAAAAGAAAAATATGTTCACAAATAGAAGAAATCATATTTTCCAAATCAAAAGATCTAATTAAATTTGTTTCCATTTCAGGCACGAATCTATTCAATGTGGCAGCACATGAAATTGGCCATTCGCTCGGTTTATCTCATTCGAACAAAGAGGGCACTCTCATGTATCCATGGTACAATGATTTGACGGACGGTTTAGATTACGAATTGCCCGAAGACGATCGATTAGCGATTCAATATTTGTATGGGGCTCGGGAAGAGCGACAATGGGAGACGATTCCGCGCCGACCGCCATCTACACGGGGCACAACAACAACAACCACTACGACGACGACGACCACAACAACCACCACAACTCGTCCACCGCCTCGGTACTTCCCGGATCCGCGATTTACGCCCGGTCGTTATCCCTATGTCACTCGACGAACGGAGAAACCGCATCATCCACCCAAAGGTCCAATGAATCCAAACAAGAAATTCCATCATCGCAAAACGTACCATGATCGGTATCCGTTCAAGCCGGAACGTCATCCTCATCACAATCATCCGAGTTATCCGCCAGCAAGAGATCCGACGACGACTGTACCGGAAAAACGGCCAGTGGAGCGAAGACCGAAGTATCCACCGAAAGAGTCGCCTGATCGGAAACCGCCGCCGGATACCTGCGACACGAGTTATGATGCTGTCGCTGTGATTCGTCGTGAAGTGTTCATATTTAAGGATGCGGTAAGTGAGAAAAAAGAAAGGAAGTGATCTGGCGCCATCTAATAACATTTCCACGAACCAATGAATTGTCCAATTTTTATTTTTTGGCGCAATAAGTAAACTGAAGGACCACATGTTACATATCAAATTAAAGCATTTTTGATGCCGGTTTATAAAAAAATTAAAATAACCAGATCACTTCGAGTTTTTTTTCTGTTGAAGTATATTTATTCATTTACTTATTATATTTTTCATTAGTATTTCTGGCGTATTAACGACGAGGGTCTAATGGCCGGCTATCCAGCGGAGATAAATCGTTTATGGCACGGTTTACCAGCAAATCTAACACATGTTGATGCTGTTTACGAACGTCCAGATCATATACGTAGTATAGTGTTCTTTATTGGTGACAAATACTACGTTTTGAATGGAAGCAAAGTGGAATTGGGTTATCCAAAGCCGCTGACTCACTTGGGATTGCCGAGCACTTTGAAGAAAATCGATGGGGCCATGGTTTGGGGCCACAATGGACAGACGTATTTCTATAGTGGCGACCTCTATTGGAGGTAATGCAAGTGACGAATGTTTGGGAAATTTTGAAATAAATCATTTTGTTTCTTAGATTTGATGAGGAATTGCAAACTGTGGAACTGGATTATCCCAGAAAGATGACGATGTGGCAGGGAGTTGGGTCGGATATTGATGCTGTTTTCCAATGGAAAGACGGTAGGTTTGTCTAAATTTGCAACATTTTTCATTGTTGGTCTAAATGTTGTTTTTTCTCAGGTAAAACGTACTTTTTCAAAGACAAACATTTTTGGAAATTTGATGATCAACATATGAGAATTGTGCGCGGTTATCCAAGACCATCGGCCCCATTTTGGATGGGCTGTACGAAAAATATACAGCAAAATGATGTGGTGGAGAAGTTGCCATATACAGGATTAGAAATAACGTCAGGGGTTAAAAGATTAACGTTAAATGATGGCCTAATATTCGCTCTAATTGTAATTTGTTATATTAGAATGTGAAATTGTTATTTATTTTTTTTGTGTAGGGATTTGTTTTTGCTAGAAAATGGTGCTAAAGTTTATTTAAAAAGATGAGAGAGAAATTGTGGATGTATGCAGGGTTCTGTGAATAAACTGCTTTTTTTTCTACATATCATTTTCTAATGGGAATTTTTCAATTATAACGTCATTTAATAAAATTTGTTAAGACTGAAATTTTAATATTGGAGCTAATAATTTTTACTGCCAGTGAAATACCACCACATATTTAGACAAATTTGAGGGATTCTTGTGATAAAATTAATAAACCATGTGCATGTATGCTGCCTACTTTTTTTATACAGGGGGGCAACTTTTCTGTTACACCCTGTATTTGTAGAATTTTAACTGAAAGTAAAAATGAGAAGAAAAGTGAATTGGTAGTTGCTTTAGTTTTACCACTGTGATATAATTTTACATTTTTCACATACTAATTCAAGTAATTATTGTTTAGCTTGTAAGTAACAAATAAAACACTATAATTTACGTTAGCTTTTTATACATATAATAATCATTTTTATAAGTAAATTAGTTAAATTCATTTCTTCAGTTTAATGAGGAAATTAATTGTTCGTTCCTTTTATTTGTTTATTTAAATAGAAAAGCGCAATATTCAATTTACAATTTTAATTTCTTTTTTATGCATATTGTAGAATAAATTTTTTGTTTGTTATCAAACTTTATGAACGATTATTATTGAAAATGAAGAGTAAAATACGTTGTATTGGTCCATATATTTACTGCCTTTCTATGTATATAATATATTTATATAATTATAAATTGTATTTAATAAATATTTTACATAATAAATTTGTTGCTTTTTTGAATTTTGAAAAATAACACTGCGACTTCTCTTGGTCTTCGTCAAAACTATTATCGAAAACTTCACTGCAGACTTCTGTTTTGTTTACATGAAAAGTACATAACCTTAGAAAGTTTGTTACCGGACATTATTTGTTTGTATGTAAAAAATAGTGTTAATTCTAATAAAATCGAACTAATTATGTCGAATTTCATGAGACAATGGACTTTTGGTACACTGTGTACAATAATCTTTGTTGTATTCAATTATTCTTTGCATCGAATCGAAGAGGGACATTTGGGTGTATATTTTCGGGTATTTATTTAAGAAACCACTCAAATTGTTAATTAACTAATCGATATTACATTTTAGGGAGGCGCTTTACTACCTTTCACAAGTGCCCCTGGTTATCATATGATGTTTCCATTTTTAACTTCATACAAATCAGTCCAGGTGCCACCAAATCGATTGTTATTCATTCGGCAATTACCTAATCTATGTACTTTATTATTAATAGGTTACATTACAAACAGACGAAGTAAAGAACGTACCATGCGGTACAAGTGGTGGAGTAATGATCTACTTCGATCGAATTGAAGTGGTGAATCATTTAAATGTGAATAGCGGTAAGAAAATCAATTATTCAATTAACATGGGACAATAGAAGTTTTTTCTGTACAACAGTCATGGATATCGTTAGAAACTACACAGCTGACTACGATAAAACATTAATATTCAACAAAATCCATCATGAATTGAATCAATTCTGCAGCATTCACACATTACACGAAGTTTACATTGATTTGTTCGACCAAATTGATGAGAACTTGAAACAAGCACTTCAACGGGACTTGTTAGAGATGGCACCTGGCCTGACCATTCAAGCAGTTCGTGTAACAAAACCGAAAATCCCTGAAGTAATACGGAAAAACTACGAACTGATGGAAGGCGAAAAAACGAAATTGTTAATTGCAACACAACGACAGAAAGTGAGCGAGTAAAACGGAAATTGAACGTTTTTATTCAATGTGCCTGTTTCTCTGTTTAGGTTGTTGAAAAAGATGCGGAAACTGAACGAAAGCGTGCCATTATCGAAGCGGAAAAGGAAGCATTTGTGGCGAAAATCCAATACGAACAGAAAATCATGGAGAAGGAATCGTTGCAGCGTATCGCACAGATTGAAGACGAAATGCATTTGGCTAGACAACGAAGTCACGCGGACGCGGAATTTTATAATTTGAAACAACAAGCTGAAGCGAATAAATTACTTCATACACCGGAATTTAGGGAATTAAAAAAGTATGAATCGTTAGCACAGAATAGTAAAGTTTATTTTGGCAGTGAGATACCACAGACGTTTTTGCATACCAATTCATGTCCCACTAATGTGGTTTTAAGTACTGCAAGTGATAAGACTGTGGAATAGGAAGTTGTTTGTATTAGGACTTTGTACTGTAAATAATAAGTATTGTGGTTTTCTTAAGCAAATAAATGAATGAATGTTTTTAGAAGACGTCTGTTCACTTCATCTTACTCCCTTATACCAAATTGGAAAGTTTTTCTTTAACATCTTCCTTTATTTCGACAGAATAATGTTTTTTTTTTTAAATTTAAATGAACAATGTATTACAGTGCTGTCCAGAAGGTGGTGCCCCCTACATCTCTCCATCCTCGATAACGAATCTTCGACGCACTTCCCAATCAGCTGTTCATTTCAACAAAATTTTCCCTTTCAAAGCAGTGAAAATTTTCTTCAGTGTTTAGTGTTTTTGTTAATTATACCGAAAAATTATCTATTACTTTTATCAGGCCCCATATCTGTGATGAACAAACATCGTTCATCTACTTGTACACAACAAAGTCAATATTTATTTTCCAAATAACTCTTATCGGAATGGATCCAATAGGCCCACAACGTGAGGAGGCAATGGAGCGGCAAGGAAGGTGCGTATCCCAATTATTCTTACCAAACTGCGTAATTAACACAATTCCATTGTTCAGCTGTCTCTTATTGCGATGTGCAAGCCAGAATTCGTTGGACGAAAGCTCCCAGAAGCACATTCCACAAGGACATTCCCATTGCAAAGAAAGACCCCCATACAAAAACCATCTACATACCCAAAAGGCGTTCGATGTGATGAATATAATGAGAAAGTGAGTTTAAGCTGAAAAATGTTACCCCATTGTTTAAATCTCCTTCAATTCCAGACAAAAACTACTCTGTGACGTGACTTTAGTAGCGAATACAGTCGAAATACCCGCACACAAGATGGTCTTAGCTGCATGTTCACCATATTTCTATGCAATGTTCTCCAGTTTTGAAGAAAGTCGTCAAGATCGCATCACATTACAAGAAATCGATCCACAAGCATTACAACTGCTCATCGAATACGTATACACATCCGAAGTGCACGTAACTGAAGACAATGTCCAAGTTTTACTACCAGCAGCAAATTTATTACAATTAACCGACGTTCGGGACGCTTGTTGTGACTTCCTCCAGGCCCAATTGCACCCCACCAACTGTCTAGGCATCCGTGCCTTTGCCGATTTGCACGGTTGCCTTGAACTACTCTCCCATGCTGAAAACTACATCGAACTCCACTTTCCCGAAGTGGTGGAATGCGAAGAATTCCTCACCCTGTCCCACCAACAAGTCGTCAAACTAATCTGCAGCGATCGTCTCACCGTGCCATCCGAAGAGAAAGTGTTCGAATGTGTTATTGCTTGGGTACAGAACGATTTGAAAGCACGCCACAAACATTTGTCCACATTAATGGAACATGTACGTTTACCATTAATGTCACAGGATTATTTAGTGCAACGTGTTGAAGAGGAGCCATTATTAAAAGCCGATTTACAATGCAAAGACTATCTAATCGAAGCACTAAAATATCATTTATTAAAAGGTGACACAAAGACATGCTTTCGCACACCACGTACCAAACCACGCCAACCTATCGGTCTACCAAAAGTGCTTCTAGTCGTTGGTGGACAGGCACCGAAAGCAATCCGTAGTGTAGAATGTTATGATTTTAAAGAGGAACGATGGTACCAAGTGGCCGATATGCCGAATCGACGTTGTCGTGCCGGTTTGGCAGTGCTTGCTGGTAAAGTGTATGCTGTGGGTGGATTTAATGGGTCGTTACGTGTGAAAACTGTCGATGTGTATGATGCAGCATTGGATCTATGGAGCAGTAGTGAAGGAATGGAGGCTAGACGATCAACATTAGGTGTGGCTGTGTTGAATGGTTGTATTTATGCTGTGGGTGGATTTGATGGTGCTACCGGTTTAAATACAGCGGAAATGTTTGATCCACAATTACAAAAATGGAAGGAGATTGCAGCGATGTCGACGAGGCGGAGTAGTGTGGGTGTTGGTGTGCTGGCGGGACAATTGTACGCCGTTGGCGGCTACGATGGCGCGTCTAGGCAGTGTTTAAGTTCGGTGGAATGTTACACACCGGAGACAAACTGTTGGACGGCGGTTCCGGATATGTGTTCGCGTCGTAGTGGTGCCGGTGTCGGTGTACTCGATGGCATCCTGTACGCTGTCGGTGGACATGATGGTCCGTTGGTGCGTAATTCGGTGGAGGCGTACGATCCGATCAAGTGCGTTTGGACGCCGGTTAGTGATATGGCAATGTGTCGTAGAAATGCGGGCGTTGTGGCCATGAATGGACTGTTGTACGTTGTGGGCGGTGATGATGGGTCATGTAATTTGGCATCGGTTGAAGTGTACAATCCGAAATCGGACACGTGGACCACATTGCCGAGCACAATGAGTATTGGACGTAGTTATACTGGTGTGGCGATCATTGATAAGCCTATATGAAAATCGCCTCATACTGGTAACGGGTGCATTGCAGGGACACTAACACGTGCTTATGCGAATTGTGATGAGAATAGTAATGCAGAAGGTGCTGTCGGCTATGATCATCAATTGACAACAATTGGTAATAACATTTATGAGCCGATATGCAATGAACCCGGTACTAGTAATGATGAGGCGGATAATATTTATGAGACTATTGATGATGTTAGAGGACAAATGATGGTTGGTGGTGAAGGTGGGGAACAACAGCAGCCGATTTATGATTTGAATCATGATCAGCCGAGTTGTAGTAGCACGTATGGGAGGATTGGGAATGCGTATGGTAGAATTGATATTATTGGGCATGGTATTGGGAGGATTGAAAGGCATTTGTCGTCGTCTTGTGGTAGTATAAATAGTAATCATTATGCGATGGAGAGTTTGTATGGTACGGCGGATAATACGGGACGGATAAGTAAAGTGTCAGTGCAATGGTTGTTGTCGAATAAGTGGTTACCATTGTGGATTGCGAATACGGATAATGGACGTGATTATAGGATTATTGATTTTTTATTGGCTCAAGGAATGGAGATGGAGGAAGTGGAGCAGCAACAGCAACAGCAGCAACAACAGCAGAATGAAGAGGACAGTGGTGCGGGAAATGTGCGTGCTTCTTCGGATAATGAACAAATTCCACCACAGAATTAAAGTTTGTTTTTTCAGCTTTGGATATTTTCATTTGTATGACAATAATTTTGTGCTTGATAGGAAACATAAGAATATTTTCTTACGATTTTGAACAAGAATGATGATTTTCAGTATTATTGAAATAGGATAATATAGTATTAAGTTTTTTTTTAATGTATAACAAACGAATTTTTTGTGATTCTGTAATGACGAATCTCACCGTCTACGGTGAGCTGAAAAGTAAGGGAAAAAAATACTGTTCTCCTCTTGAAAATATATATTTAATCGAATAGTGTTGTGATCTGTAAAATTCAATTAAATAAGTTATTAGAGAAGATTAAGGTCTGTTAAACTAGGCTAAGTTAATTTATTTGTAGGTGTTCAATTGATGATATAAACGAGTCTATAATGTTAAAGTGTAATTGTATTTCCTTTTTATTAAGAGTTTGTATAATAGAGCCATATATCTGGAATTGGAGCGGCACACATCTGCCCTCGCCCATAATACGGCGTATTGGAGTGAGCCAATATAAAAACGTCAGATGAAAAAAACGAGCTGAAACTCTAACATGAGTACGAAGTGTATTTGGGGACTCGATTTCCGAACACACTCCCTTCAGTCTGCAAATATATTGCGATGATTTAGTGTGTCGGACAGTAATAGTTGCTGACAACATAAAAACAAACGATAAACTTCATTGTATTACAAGGGAGAGATGGAAAAATGTTACAGAGAGACAAAACGCGCAGAAAAAAAGTGTACATAAAAGTGAACAAATACACGGACGAATTTTTTTCCATTCAACCCGGTTACTGACTCTCCGTTGGTGTTTTACACCTAGCGGATATAAAAACTGGCCTTTTGACAAATAATGGAATATATTTTACGCATATAAGCACACGTGTGTGTCTCTCAACTTCTATACCTTATATTGGCATTGATTTTCCACTATTTTTTTTTTTGCTACTCACTCTACAGTGCATTTGAGAGACTGTAATTTATATTCAATGAAAGAGCGTCCTTCTCGCATGTGATCGAAGAACTTTTTTTATATGTATATCATCAAGCGAATTTTATATTTCCGGAAAAGGGTGCACAAAGGGAGATGAAAAACTTAAAATGTGGTTTGATGATGGTAGCCAGAAATGTAGCGGGCATCTTTTATGAATATTTAAACAACTAATTAACGGAAAGATGAAAAAGTTTTACAGTGAAGTGTAAAACAATTTGTGGGTTTTAAACTTTTTTTTTTAATTAACTCTTAACAAGAGTGTCTGACGTCAAGAAATTAATCAGAGATGGCACAAGTGTTTCGGGCTTTGCGAGCCATCTATCGTTGTACTTGTCCAATAAATCGGACAACATGATCATTTTGGCGATTTTCCAAACACGAAACACGACCTGTTCCAACTTAATCTCATTGTAATAAAATTTATACACCATGATTACATGACTCTAATAAGTACATTGTCGATTATGAACATAAAACCGTGGCCATAAACTGGTCTGTAATAAAACTACTAGTACGAATATTTCTTATCAGGGATTTAATGTTAAAATAACAATAAATATCGGTGCCATATCGGTGTGCGCTTTTCCACCACAACTAACAACAAAATTACTTCTTGTTTAATATTTTTCTTTGTTCCAAAAGCCATTCACTAAGGCTGTTGGTTTACTACTTTTCGGATGCTGGAAAATTGTACACACCTGCACTATTATTAGGTGTAACGACTTTCAGCTGTAAAATGTTTCTATTTTTCGCGTGTACGAGAACCAGACGATAATGGCAGACCTATTAAAAAACATAAGACGGAAAAGAGCATTCTTCGCTTCTAGCTTTACAGGATGTTACAGTTCCATTGAGCCAAACTAAAAATTTTCAAAATAATCAAATGGATTTGGATTTGGAACGCATTGATCTCATTTTATTTGTTACGAGTACGACTGTCTTTGAATTTTCAATAAAGTCTTGTATCTGAACTTAAGGAGCGACTTGTAAAGATTTCCATCGAACATTTCAGGAATACACCCTGTACATTTCCATGGTAAAAAATTGCTCATTTATTGTGTGTGCACTTATATGAAAAGAGCGCACCACCCATCGAAAAGTGCGGGGCACACCACTGTTTACGATGCACTCGCAACAATTTTCCTCTCTTATAGACGTTTGTAAAAAGCATGTGATAGCACTCTCTTTCTCCCTTATCTTTATCACAAGATTTCGCATTTAAACGGACTTGTTGTCACAGAGTTTACGGCTTGTTTTTATGGGCCAGCGGCCTTATAAGTAAAAAGACTCTCCTTATATGTCCCTGTACTACAAAATTACTTTTCCCTCTTTCAGTGGAGCATTGAGGCCGCTTTTTGTGGTGACTTTTCTTCCCTATACTTTAACAACGCATTCTGTATCTTATGTTAAGAGTCCCACTGTGACGAACACATTTCCAAAAATCGTCCTGCACGGTACAATTACAAAATTATCCTTCTTATCTTCTTACTTAAAAACGTGATTCGTTAAGGGGCGATGCGCTTAAATCGCTCTCCTTTGATTTACAACAGATGGAGCTACCCGACCAGATTAAACTCGATCCAACGCTAATGAACCGACGATCCAGTGGACTTTATTACTTTATAAAGAAACTCTTTCTTGTTTCTTTCTTCCACCGCTTTTATTAAAGTTTACCAAAGCGCTCGTCTATCAACACACCGTAAACCCTCCCTCCAACCGTCTACGTGGTGGAAAACTGTTAATATTTCCTGAAAGTATTTTTATTTCAGTAAATAATAAGTGAGTCCCTGTGGAGGTAAACTGTTTAGTGCCCGTGCCAAAAACATTGCTCTAAATATAATAAGTAATAACCGGTGCTGGGTATATACGGTTTTTCTCCTTTTTTTTGTATGCAGAGATAAGTTGTCATGTACGTGCACGTCGTGCCCATTCATTCGCCTGTCCAGCAACCCCCTTAAGCCTCCAACCACGACATTGGCGGGGATCTCATTTACTGGGCGATGTGATTTATACACACACCGTCACTCAGAACCGTATACTGGAGTTTATATGATTTCCGTTGGGACTGTATATTCATTTAATATACTTATATATATTATTATTCGCACTGGCTCGTGTTCTATATATTTTATATATTAAATAAACTTACGGATGCGAAAAGCAAGCGGGGGAGTTTATGCAGGACCGACTGGGACATGAAATCGGCGTGTCCAAAACAGGAAAAACATACTTTAACATTTTTTTGAGAGCCGGTTCTGCAGAAGCGAGTGAAAAAAACGTAATATGGGCGAAATTAATTAGCCAACAATGGAGAAAAGCATTAAATTAAACATGAACTCTCTACAACATTAGTTTAATGAAAATAGAAGAGCAGAGTTTCAATTTACGATAAGTTTGGTGGAAAATTTGAAAAACGAAAGAAAATTCGTTGTATAGATATAAATTATACACACGTGTGAAGAACAAGTTGAATTTTTATACACACAATTTCTGTTTGTTTTTGGGAAATACATCTATTAATGCCAGCAAAGGAAATTATTAAAACCGAGCTAATATTCATCAATCACCAAGAAAAGTGATCTTTGTGTCGATAATATGTGTTCCAAACGTTAGAAAATTGTGTTTGTTTAGCGTGAACAAGTTAGTGAGAAAAGTTTTGTAATATTTTCACTGGGTTTATTCGCCGCCTTTTTTTCCATCGTTTATACAAGTGTGTTTAATATAAGAATTTCCTCCTGTACACAGGCAGTATTTCCGAAATTGTTTTATAATTCATGTTGCTCCGAAACTTTTAAATTTATCCAAGATTTGAAGTCGAACACAGCAACAGCATCACTTTTAATACTCTAAATGAAATTTCACAAGTTTAATGCACTAGTCCAACATTGTCAATAAATAAGCGTTAATTAAAACGTAATGACCGTAATCTAGTTATAGTGTTTAGTTACTATAGCGAGTATGTAATATCAGTTTGGAAAATAGTATATGTATTCATTTGCGCTTTACCCGCAAATATCTACTGGAAATAAATGGAAATTCCGCACCTCTTTGAAATTGTAAACAATTTTATTAAGTGCTTAACTGTTACAATGTTTATTATTGTAGGGTTTAAGTTTCTCTTCCCTTCAAATTGTCGATAGGATAGACACGTTTATAAACAATATTTTATTGAGTTAAAAAACATTTACAAAAATTACCCAACGTTATTGATTTGGTCTAGAAAAATAAAGCGGATCAATAAATAATCGGGCTATTCTGTTAAAACAGCAAACAAAAAAAAACTACAAGCCAACACCAAAAATGATTAGAGAGCATCCGACTTACCATATAAATTTAATATCTAAATTCTGAATAATCTTGTGACTATGTAATAACTAAGTAAACAGAATAGCCCTGTAAAAAGATAAACAACTTTAATAATTTATCCACTAATTATAACAACTAAACATTCTTTGGCATTAGTAATTAATGGCTAGATGTTGGGGCATTTTGTTTGCCGCCAAGATTGCCAAGATTCCCTTGTAATAATTTGCTGAAGGCATTTTTCAATAAATCCGTACCGATTGTTTTCAAAGAGTCGGTTAATGCGTCAGTGATTGGATTCGAATTGCTCTTCTGTCCGCCAGCACCGTAGTTGCCTTGGGGGTAATTCTGGGGGTATTGCGGGTACGGTTGGTAACCGCCTTGGTACCCTAGAAAACAGCATTAAAATGTGATTAGACACATTTTCGGTTTTTACCTGGATAATGGCCGGGGTATTGTCCGGGTTGTTGGTATCCGCCTGCCGGTTGCTGGTAGTAGCCGCCTCCAGGTTGTTGGTAGCCGCTTGCAGGTTGCTGGTAGCCGCCTGCTGGCTGTTGATAGCCTCCAGCGGGTTGTTGGTAGCCCGGATATCCAGGATAAGCGGCACGATTGCCAGTCGGTTGTTGGGGTTGGTTATTTTGTCCGGTCGGTAAATTGGGATACAAACTAGCACTTTGTCCGCCGCTAGGTTGTGCCTGGTTTGATCCTGTTGATTGGGTGTTGTAGCCTTGACTGCCTATAAGTAAATCGAGTCCGGTTTCAATAGAGAATAAGCGAAAAAGCAATCAGAACAAAAGAATGAAGTGAGAAGAAAGAGAAAGGAAAAATGTAAAATTGAAATTATTTACTTTTGCCACTATGATCATCGACACACTTTGGCGTGTCACCATCCATACGACAAACTTTCGTCGGGGGACAAACGTACGTACTGCACGTTTGTTTATTGGATGTTGTTCTTTTGCATGTTGGATAACTGAAAACAAACGACATTTGCCACATGCACACCCCTGCTGATATACAAGGTGTTCTAAATTCATTGAGTCACACGGAAATGGTGAAATGTACTAATTTCGAAAGATATCAAACATTTTTGAAAGAACTTCAATAGTCAAAAATTCCTTAGAAGACCCTCAAATATTCCAAATATTTTAGATTTTTAAGTTGATATCGTTTGCCTCAATTCACTTGAAACACCCTGTATTTTCCCATTTCTTACGATCCACAATCGCTCCTGGAAAACGTGCACGGATCCGATTCCATCACACAGACTTCGTTACTCCTACAACCGATGTCTTTGCACGAACGACCATATTCTGCAAAAATGGTATGGAAAAATGGACGATGTACAAAATGTTACTTACTTGAATATCCAAATCCTTGACTGCACACCGTCAAGATGACAACAAATACAAGAAAAACCTTCATTTCGAGCACCTGAAAAGTATAGCGCAATTTCAGTTTATCATCGAATATGTTTTTTTTGTTTTATTATTTCAATACATCGATTTTCGTCCCCTTTCTACACCATGTCCTTAACAGGCCATTGTGTGGTCCATTTTACATAAACTGCACACCCTAATAGTTGACATAAGTTTGTCCACTTTCCGGCTAGTGTAAGGATAATTACATAATTCGGAAAGGACACAGGCTAGTTAATACTGCCTAGACATTTAATAGAAAGGCTTAGAAGCTATTTTCGTCCACTTGCTGTCTATCCCGTAATTAAATTTCTCCAAACTGGATATTATTCTTAAATTGATGGCAATACTTTTCTAATGATCTCTATCCCTTGTCTCTCGTTTTATTGTGTTAAATAATTACACTGTTAGACATAAAGTCATCATCGTATAGGTACACTCTTGAATAATAATAATAATAATAATGGGAAACCCTGTGTATTGTCAAGTAATTCAGTTACAAAGAGCTTCCTGCCAAGTTTATCAATGTTGTTAGAGCTTGTTAGGTCTCTTAAGAGGTTTATGGAACATCGCATGGCAACTAGAGCGTACTAGCTCTTATAGACCAAACTATACACAGTATTATACGTTGAGAAAACTCTTCTTTAAGGGTTGTCCATTTTGCGAGCGAACGAAAATCAATAGTAATTGTCCGAAAAACTTACCAACGAAACCACCAACTATAATGACCTTTTCTTTTTGAGCTTTGTCATTTATTTCATTACCGATTCTAGTTGTACAAATGGGGTTTAATTAATTTTATGTAGAAATGAGGAATGTATTAATAAGGCGCGATTATTAGTCTAGGAAATTAATGCCATAAAGGATGTAGATTAATTTGATGCCAAGGTGAGAGACGTTTGAAATTTTCTACAATGTCAATTCGCGCTTATCGAGGTCTTTTATGGAGCATTTAATGTTCCATTTAGAAGTTTTTCATATCTTTGTTAAAAATAATGCGATAATCTCTAACCCAAGAAGAGGCGCCAGTGTTAAGAAAAATGTAGGAACAGTTAAAAAAAATCAACTGGCCTAAATTAGTCGCATCTAATTTAAATCGCTAGATTAATTGGATAAAATTGTGATTCACTCACCGTGGACTCTTTGTTAATCCAAAACAACACAACAATAACAATTGTTTAACTATGCTTATTGACAAATCTGTGTGTACAAAACTACAGCGATTGGTGGTCATCTGACACTGATTCTGATTATAAAATGACGTCAAGCTGAAGGCCGTCTTAATTGCTTTGCTTAGATTTGTTTAAGAGAAAGTGGATAGTCTTCCACTATGCTGTTCTGAATTCGCACAAGAACGCTATTTATAGAGAGGTGATGTATTTTTGGAGGAATCGATTGTAAAACGCTCGCAATATTTAAATGTTTTCCAGCAATTTTTCTAGTATGCAACCAACAAGATGATTTCGATGGAACTATTCTTTTAAATTACAATGTAATTTTTTTTTCTTGGGAAAGTTTGTAAAAAGTGCGCAACTTATGAGTCTTTATTAGACGCTCCCCGCAAAAACTGCACAATGTCTCTACACTTGCCTCATAATTAAAAATGAACTAAATTTTGTGTCCTTTCATAAACATTATACATAGTAAATATCGATTTTGGCAAGACCCGAATTTAACATTGTGTAATTAACGAATTGAAGAGTTACCCAACAATTATTTTTCCCCATCCAACTTAATGATCCAGAATTGTGCTGAATAAAGGGCTACCCTTGTAATAATGTAACTGGACTAGAGTTAAACTTGAGTCCATTTAACTCACTTTGCATATTGTTTCACAACTGTGTATGCGTTATTTTTTCTTTCAATAACAGCAAAAGCAAACATTTTATTACATTTATAAGCACTACAATTTGACTATAGAAACAGGTCAGATTGTGATTTCCAATTAATTTCCATTGTGTAATTTAAATAATGTTTATTAAAGTTATGTATATGTTTTCACATGCAAATTATTTATTATTGCTACATATAATCCCAACTAGTTTTCAATTAATTATTATGTGTACCTATATTATTAATATGATAAAATTCCTTTTGGCTGAAAGGATTCAAATACATGTTAGAAAATTTATTATTCATATGGTAAACAACCCTAACAAACTGCCCTAAAATGTTCACAGGCCATTTATGTTATTATTTGAAGCGTTTTATTGAAATGAATCTCATGTTTTCATTTGCTATTGTGTTTAATTCGGGAGAAATCAATGGGACTTTTGCCTCGAGGTGTATACGATAAAACTTACTTTCCAACACATGGACATAGTTTTGTATTCATGATGTGTTTAGGGAGATACGGGGATGACTATGTGGTAAAAAAATCGTCACAGCAACAAATCCGACATATCGACTCTGGTTAAAATAAAACTAGACTTTTTTCTGTATTCAAGTTTATCGAATTGAGTGCTGATGCTGTGCTTTTGGGATTCATCTTGCAGATCGAAGTAGGAAGGAAGTGATTTGGTGGAAAAGTGCGTGTTGCGCGAGTTTTTGAACAAAATTGTTATAGCATGTATTTTCTGGCGTAATAAATAAGGTTTTTTAGTTTTTAATTTTAAGTATTAAGAAAGTTGAAAAATTTGTGAAAATTAATTATACAATAATAATTATATTAATCAATTCAATAATAATAATAATATTTAAATTTTGTTGTTTTATACACAAATAACAAACAGAAAGGAAAATTTGTAGTTTGATTAATTTAAATGTTGAAAATTCATGCGATGTTCTACTATAATTAATGAAATTGGTAACAAATTAACACAATATGAATTTTTTTTTTGGTATTTTAGTTATTATGGATGGAAACACTTTTTGGCTTTAAAATTCTCTTTATCGAGTTTTTCAGTTTGCAATCTTTATTTATTTTACTGCAACATACCTAAGGAGAAAACTAAAAAAAAAACCATTTTTTTCAACAATCAAACACAAAGATCGGAACTGAATTATGATGTTTATCGTTCGGTGTACCAAAAACACAAAGACAAAATTACACAATTAAAGCTCAATTAATACGGTGTAGGTTGCGTTTGTGAAGTTACAGGGATGAGGAAAAGACATGAGAACAAGAGAGGAAGGTTATAATTCGGGAAGAGGTCGTCGTCGTGTTAACCACTTTTGCACAGTTCTAACCCTTATTAGGCTGAAATATGCTTTCTGTATGAGTATTTTGTGTCTTGTATATGTGGAGTTGGCCGTTTAGCAAATTTTCTTTAATTGGATTAGTGCACAGGGGAAGAGTGGATAGACAAAGGCGGAATTTGTTGCTTGGTTGCAAATTATACAACGAAAACTTGAAAGCTTACACATACCCAAATTTTTGATCAGTAATTTCATTAATGCTCGTCAATATTGTTTTGTTATCATATTTAATTATCATCACTAATTGGAATTTTTCTGTTTTATGGTTTTAGGGAATGTGCAGTAGGTATTGCAATTATTTGAAAGAAACATTTTTAGTTTGACATACATAACATAACAGAAAAGCAATTCGATATTTGGAATTGATTTGTGTTTGATGAACATTTCGCCTGAAAAATGTCTAATTTTGCTCAATATATCCGTTATCCAAAAAACATATTTTTCCATGCATAGATAAATTTTGTGAAATCTTATTCTACGTTTTTGGGATTACATACACTTACCGTTAGTGCACATACTCAAACTAACATTTCCCTTTTGAAACGTAAATCTCTTCTATATACTTATTTATGGACTGGAATAGGTTTTACGATTTGTTTCCCTTTTCTGGCGACATTTTCTGATTTTCCTGAAACACTATTTTTCATTTGTTTCTATTATTCACACAGAAGGTGTGAAATCAAAGAATTTACACAACAAATCAAATTACATGCAAGGATTCGCAAAAGTTCAATTTATGGGCGCCGATTCAAACTATGATCCTATATAAACTGAAATTAATTTCAGAACAAAACGATTTGCGCTATTCCAAATTAAAATTTTGCCATAAAACATTTTTTCTATCGAGTTTACATATTTTTGCGTTTAATGAAATATCATGAAAAAATTTAATATCAAAACGTTTTTTTAATCCTATTCCTTCTCACCAACCTCTTATATCAGATGTAGGATGTAGATATGTATATGTATACATCGACGAATATTGTGTATTGCACACCCTTTCCAGAACATCCCCCATCGAACAAGGGATAATACAGTGTAGATATATTGAAGAAAATGCGCTTGCGTTTGAATTGTGAAAGTGTGGACGGATTTCAGAGTGGTGGGTGGCGTCCCGACGACGACGCTCTTCAGTTTCAGTTGATCGAGTGTAACAATGCCGTGTTAAAGGGGGTGTAATCGACACATTGTAGTCTAACACGTGGTGCACCTCTTTCTGAACTTTAGTTTTTTTTCACGCTCGATTACATATTTGTTGATTTTTCTTTAATCTTCTCTTATTTGAATTTTTTCTGTGTATATAGGGTGTTTTAAAAAAGGTTTAACAACCGGATACGAATCTCAAGAAACCGAAAAAAAAGCGTAAGTTCTTGACGCACACAAATTGTTATAAATTTTTCCCTACTCACTAATTGATCTCTGACGCTGTGTAATTCTTTACTTTTCTGTGACATTTTTCACTTGTGCAAACTCTTACTGGTACAATTGATTGATTGATATATCATTACGAGGAAAAAATCGTTTGGGGGCGGGTGGGTCACAACGGAAAGCAAACTTGGGCAATTTTATTAATTTTTTCCCGTATGTTTACGGTTCTCCTTCTTCACTCATTGTAAACTCCCTCTCTTTCCTCTTATATATATTTTTTGCGACAAATTACTTTTGTACACAGTGTTATTGTATTGTTGTTTACCAAACAAGACGAAGAAAAAGTGGTTGACGAATTTTTGCGCCAACTTCTAACACATTTTTATATTAAGACCCGTGAATGTTTAATTGAAAATGTCATTGTAATAAAAATACGAAATTGTAATTAAAAATAAAGCTGACAACTTTTAATTTCGCACGAATTTTTCACCCTGGCTGACAAAAGGGCTCCATTTAATTGAAGATTAAAAATCATTTAACGACATAATTTGGAAAATTTCACAAAACACCTATACAGTAACAAATTTTAATGTAGATTTCTTTCTTAACCGTTCATGCGTTATTTTATCTCACTTTTAATTAATACAAATTTAATGAGATTTCTTGCAAATATTTCACAGTCGAATGAAAATCAAACGAACATTTGTACATTAAAGTGCGAACACATGTTTCAAAAATTTGCTATTATTTATTGTTACATTTTATGACACGAACTATGAACAAACCGGGTGAAATACGTTGCCCCTGTAGAGCCATAAAAATTAATTAAATCAAAAATTAAATAAAATTGTTTTATATTCAAGTCGGTGTTTCTTTAATATACAGTCGAAAAAAAATTAACACCCTAAACACGTACTCTTTCTCCTACACAATCTACTCTGAAAAAATGATTTTTTTATTGCTGGAAAAGTCGAAATTTCTAAGACACCCCGCGTACCACTCAAGGGTGATTTTATAATTTTATGTCTGTTTCGTAAAAGTTTTTCCACTGCGTTTAGAAACTTTTGTATATATTATTCAGTTGATAAAAATAATACAAAAAAATAGAGAAGTGTAGCAAGCAAAAGAATCGAAACTGCTGGAAAAACTTGCGAAGAAGATAAAAATTGTGATTGTGCAAGTTGGAAAATATAAAACATTAACAGTTAACGTGATACGAATTGGTAAAAAGTAACTAAGCTGTTCAAAGATGTATAAAAATACATTTTAACGGCCCTATTTTAATATAGCGCACAATAGTAGAAAGTTTTTGACGACAAGTTTACACTTTTGTCTAGAGATTGTCTTAAGTGAGCGACTATTAAAAAGTTTCACATTGACGACAATTTTACAAGCACACGGAAAAATGCTGGAAAAATTGGGTGTTATATGCGTACTATAAAAACAGATAATGCATTTAAATAAGCTGCTATTCAGGCTCGTTCGAGCGAAAACCGATACGGATCCACCCCTACATGTACACACACACCTTTAAAATGTACGCAATACGAAAATGATTCCTGCATCATCATCACCAAAGAGCACAGAGGGGATTATTATTTAGATTGTGCCGCAGAATCACGCACACCTATACTGCAACATCATTTTGTATTATTTATAAATAAATTACCGTTTTTGTTGTGGTTTAGTTTATTTTTTGCAATATTGAAATGAATTTATGTTTGAGTTTTGAGTGTATGTTTTTATTATTAAAATTTAATTGATACAAAATAATAAAATCGAGTGATTTGTTGGAATAAATCTCATTAAGGGTTTACAAATATGGATTGAAAAATCCATTTGGGGATGGCTATTCAAAGGAATGAAGAAAGGCCGCTCTTTTAACAATGCCATCATCTTTTTTTATAAAAAGAATCGTAAACTATTTTGTCATGAATAACATTATTTACGGAAACATATTTTCCATCAAAGGGATTAATACATTAGTGTTACAGACTGATAATAAAAGGGATCAGCTTTTAATGTGATTTTTTTTCAGAATGTGTTATTATATAATGCAAATTTTGTTGGGATTGTGCAGGAAAAATGCACTGCATTTGGACTGTATAGTTTTGGTTTTGTAATTTGTATTGGCATGAATTCAATATGTTTTTTTTCGAATTATTTGGGTAATTTGGACTGTCGTTTGAGAATCAACAAATCCCTAGAGAGTTCATATTTTGAAATAGTCATTTCTTATTTTAAAAGAATAAAAACCGCATTTTGTTTGATATAAGATGGCCCTAAAAATTCTTCATTAAATTCATTACGATTATTGTTCCAAGTTAAATCATTTTACTAGAGGAAAAATCAAAAATAAAGTGTGTATTTACTGTTATGGCTCAGTGTACTTTACGGTATTACAACGGATAAACACTTTGCGATTTAGACACAGGAAAGCGCATTATCCTGTCTAGATGCTTCTCATAATTAAATTTCACCTTTTACTGCATCTTACATTACGTCCAATTACTGTATTAAAATATAAAAATTCATTGAGATACTGAAACACTGTAATGAATATTAAAAGCATTGTGAGAGCTTTCCGCGCACATATTTCATTTTTATATTTACCTACACAGATAGACAAAAAAAAACGATATGAAATTTATCAAACATAATATAAATAAAAAGAAGCATTTTGTAAATAATCACATTTTTCGGCGTATATATTCTGCAAAATGTATAGGTACTATCAATTTTCCCTGTCGAATGTTATTTAAACGGGAGGGATCGAATGTTTGTGTGTTTGGTGGGTGTATATGTATATGTGGTTTTTTGGTTTGTTGCGACTAGTGCCTTTTTCCTCTTTGCCGCGCGTCCTCTATACTTTCTGTGTATAGAAAAAAATACCAACGATAGCAGAATTTAATATTGTTCCATGAATGGCCGATCGACTAGAATATGTACACATATTGCATATTATATGGACCACCACACATATACAGGGTGGAAAAGCGTCAAAATCATTCTCTGAGTCATAATGAACCAGAAATTTTTAAACATTTTTGATTTTTGTATTGTTTTTTATACAACAAGCTGTTATCGAGAAAAATACAATTTTCTTATATCTTAGCGAAATGTTTTCAATTATTTTGAAAGGGATGAAAGTTGTACACCCTGTAACCTACATCTATGTATCACATGCGGCGATCTGTGTGTTATTTTCAATGGAAATCGCATACAAGGCCAATGTATTGAAACATTACCATCAATTTGTGGAACCTAAACGAATAAAGGGCAGTAAATCAGCGAGTGTAAAATCGCGACGTTCACAATAGCTCCACTCTCTAATAATATCCTTTCTATGCTTTTCACCCGGTAAACGTGGAACATGAATATGTGGAAGTGTCAAAATGTAACCGCTATGAGCATATGCACAGTGAGCCAGTTTGAGGCTCATAATTTTCCACAGCAACAAGTTTCACTTCCTTATTGTTTACTTTGTAGGAAAAGTGTGCGTGTGTGTGCAAACAATGTAATATACACGCTTATTTACTTTTTGCAATAATACCCCCTTGGAACCTAAACAAAGAAAATGGAAAATTGTACAAAAGCGAATAAGAAATTTGTGTTTGTGTGTCATATTTTAAATTTTTCTCATCAGTCGAAGTATATACGATATTTATTATATAAAAAAAGGCAATGTATCTCATTAAAAGTATAGATTGTTTATATTCGTAAGTCGTACACTGTATACCTTTTTTGGCTCTGTATTTACACAACTTTACATTTTCAATCTCAAAGGAAAAATTCTACAAAGTGTTCTCTCTTTTCGATTTTAATTCGCATTAAAATTTTATGCGTGCTAATTAACACAAGAATTTGAATAATGTTTTAAATACGATAAAAAATATTACCTTAAATTGAATAAAACATGTTCGCTACGCTTTTCTTTCTCTTATTTTTCTTCCCATTGAAATATATGGGGTGGATGGTGAAATTGTGACATTAATACATTTTGATGCCACCATGTATAGTTATAAATGTTCCCAATTCAAATTCGATTATTTGGTTACGTTTTAGTGGCGCGTCTTCCTTAACCACCCCTTAGTCTTCCCCTTTCCAAACTGTCCCCTAAAAAGAAGCCAATTCTTAAATAAATTTATAATAAAATTTGTCAATGTTTAAATGTCGCTTATATTAATTCTTGCATTTAATTATATTTCAATTCTACAATTTTAACTAAGGAAAAACATGTTTTCCAGTCCGTGAGGCGAGCGGAAAGTTGGTGGAGGAATGAGAGATCTGTATATAATTTGAACAGTAAACATCCAGTTTAATGTTTACATTATGTTAATTAAATTATAGAAGCCAAAGTTAAATTTAATAAAATATGAAAATTTCCAACATAATCATATAGCTTACACATTATTTATTTTCACACTTGGAGGGATCGTAATTAGATTAAGCGTATATTATAAGTGTATGGTATTAGGAATGTGAGAGGTAAATGTGGAAGAGAGTGGTGGTCCCCGTTCGTGTGCCTCATTGTGATGGCCTATTGATTGAAGTGGCAGAAACCACCACTATACCGATTGCTATGTCCCGATTTAACTGACAAATGTCACCGGCATGTAGATTCTATTTGTTAACTGCTACCACACACACACACACTTCCACCCTCGACTAGCCCATTTTCAAACAAATACCGACATCTGCTAGTCAATACGTGCTTGCGTTTTGAACGTTGGCCCTTTTTAAGGTCGGTCTACATTGACGCATTGTAAACGGGACCTAATTCTGTAAAATCTCATTAAAATGAGTCTGAAATTTTGTAGGTAACCATAAATAAAAAAATTTGTTCCATGTATTAAAAATTCCCACATATTATAAATTGGTTTTGAAAACGCATTTTTGGAAAGTTTCTAAAAACTTTGATGTCCTTAAGGATGAGACTTTTGACTCTTTAGGTTACACCCTGTACAAACGATCTCGAAACCAGTATATATGTGTGCAAATAAAAGCTTAAAGATTCTTTGAAAGTACTCCTTTGTCTAAAGACGAAGAAGACGGAGAAAAGACGACGTCAATGTCGACGTTCTCGTCTCCCGTTACACCCGGCAGCGTTTCTCCTTACTTCCACTGACGGATTAACTCATAAAAGGTCTTACATTTAGTGCATCCAACACCACATCAATCATCGGCTTATACCGCCAGTTATACCAATTTCTGAAAACCAGCCCCAGTTTCAGAGGACACCCCATACCGTAGATCACATGAGACACAATTTATCACGACCATATAATGGATATGTTTTTTTTCACCACCCTCTTACACATATTTACAAATATAAATACGGACAAATTTAATCAAACCCTCTTGATGGAATTTCTTCAGTGGTTTTCTTTTCTCTATCTATGGGGGAATGTTTATCTTCAGGTTAGCCAATATTAATTCGTGAGAGTCGAACGGTCGTAAAAACCCTTGTAAAATTAATCCCTACACCTGATAAAAACGAGATTACCGAATTCGGCCACACACCCCTACATGAACCGTATATATATAAACTATTTAATTCCTATTATCTTAAGCCCTTTTTACCGAAAAACAACAAAACGTTTTAATGCTGTAAAGGCTTTATTTAGTTATGCGTCGTAATTGTCTAGGGCCCATGTATAAAACGAAATTGCATTTCAATTAATTATGTAGAAAAATACCACATGAGGGAGAGAGAGAGGAATGGGCAACGCATGCATGGACAACATAATAGGGCTATTTTGTGAAGCAGTTTCGTTTGTTAAAGCAATTTGTTGAAAGTTAAACTTTATCGGTCAACACAAGCGCTCCACATATGGGGAGAGGAAACTTGATTGAAACAAGAGACCTTTTTACTCTGTATAAAAATAAACAAGTCGAAATAATTGCTAATTAAATTTTATACGAGAAAATTTATCAAATAACCCATTCATTTCCGCCAAGAAATATGGCAGAATTAATCAGTCTTTCAAGCTTCTTTATTGACGAGCTTTCGATTTAATCTATTTTTATAGTCTATACTTTAAATAACAAGATTTCAATTAGTGTATTGTTAATGAGGGTTGATGTTCGGAGATAAACGATAGTTTATGACAGGAAAATTGTTATGTATGCATATTGCAACAGTTTTCTTATTGTTGTTAGGGAATTGGAACAAGTAAAAGGATGTTCAGTTGGTTAATTAAAAGCAGATTAAAATTTGGTGCAAAATTTCCAAAATTATGCACTTTTAGAAATGTTACTAAGATGTAGATAATTGATTTTATTGTGTGCATAGCATTTGGAATGTTGAATACTTTGTATTCCATGGAAGACGTCTCGTTACAGTCGGATTTTCTCATTGAATTTTTACAATGACGATTACAAGGTGCAATAAAGTATCTAATGTCGTAATCGGACACACGAATCCCCTTTTCACATCACTGATTTCAAAAAACCGAATTGAAAGATTTCACAATTGAAATGATTCATTGTGAGCATCAACGTGTCTGTATGTGCAAAACCAGGAAAAACACACTTTAGTGAATAAATATTGACGAATTTCTTCCTTGTTTCTGTTATATGTACATCTGATTTGATTGTTAATAAAACCGCTGTACATTTTTGGTTTGTTGTTTCTTTTTCGCAAACAAGCAACTTTTACCAAACCACCACATCATCATGTCGCTTGTTTTACCCAGAACAAAGAGAGTGGCTCTTTTTTCAACATTTAAATGACTGAACATAAATTCCTCTGTTTCGCCTATTAACGTACCCGTACATTGTTTGAGAGAAAATTATTTTCGGTTACTATTACGATGGACCCCCGCAATATTTTCGTTTTTCTGGGGATTTTAAATATACAAGGTGTTTTAACTTACCTATTCCTCGAAAACGAATTGCTGTATATAAAAAGTACAGGAGACAAAAAAGTTTCCTGATTGAATTTACCGTCAAATAAAACAAGGTTCAAAAACCCTCACATAACGATTGAGGGTAGTAAACCACTCCTTTGCTAAAACTTATGCATCTTGGGTGGTGGCCGATTTCTCCTAAATTTTAAAAAACCCCAATAATTTTAGAATATAATTAAGTTAAAACACCCT
The DNA here is from genome assembly GCA_963930825.1 of Silvanus unidentatus. Lineage (NCBI taxonomy): Eukaryota > Metazoa > Arthropoda > Insecta > Coleoptera > Silvanidae > Silvanus > Silvanus unidentatus. Next base: position 27,103,829 of record OZ005758.1, on the reverse strand, counting down.
CTATTTTTTATGTATTTATGTATATACTTTTCCGTCAATGTGAATTACCTAATACTTCATTGTTCTGTAAAACGGCCTTGCCCCACTTTCACTCAACGAACAAAAATCCACACTTTTTTCAACCCCGTTTTGTTTGACTAAAATCTACGGCTGGGGTGCATTTGAATTAAGCGACTCGATATAGAAATGACCTTAAATCCGACAATTGTTGACTTTTGCGCTTAAAGTATATGGACAGCAAGGCACTGTGTGTGTGTGCTGTTGATTTTCCTTTTGGCTTTAAGGATTAATTTTTTCTCCAATGCATTCGGAAAACTCGCGTTCATGGATTTCCGTTCTTCCGTTATAAATAAAAAATTCATCAAACCTCATCAAATATTTAACATTATTGTCATGAAAATTGGCTGAAAATTGTTTTTCTTTTTGGCGTTAAACCATCCACATTCCATACCGCCTTCAACATTGTAGCCCTTCTATAAAATATATATTTTTCTTGTTTGAAATAGAAAAAATTTCTTCCTTTTCCTGTTGACAGTGGGATGGCAAAATGTGCGACATTAATCGATTGAAAATACATTTTCCTTGTGCACAATATAAAACTGATCTACCGATCGGTCATTAAATATTTTAAATTCATTAGATATTTACAATGTTGAAGAACCATTTACAATACACTTGTAACTGTTATTTTTACAGAATGTATTAGCAAAAATTCCCATCTTGTGTTTTTAATGTTGGAAAAATATGAATTCGATGAGAAAGAAAATTTTATTATGGTTTTATAGTCGATTTTATTTAGTTTCAGTATTCTGATATCTTTTGATGTTGGAGCAATTTTTTTTATAATAAATTCCAATCGATCCTCTTCCTACAGAGAGCAATTTCACACAGTTTCCCATCCCACCCCTTCAGTATCGTCTCATATTTTAAAATATATACCAGTCTTCCTTATATAGCACACAAGACGACTGTAAATAATTTAATTTCTCCATAATGTACACTCTCTTTTCCCTCGTTTTTCAAATGCAATTATATTTTATATATACAGTTGCACCGAGGGGCAATCCAGGGGGCTGAACGGAAAACAAGACAATGTCACTTTCCATGAACCTCTCTTTATTACAATTAACAAATTGCGTGTGTTTTCCACTCTTGAATATTTTTATGCTCTCGAAAATTTGACGTGGTTTGATTAACATGCGTACGAAATTGCCCCTTTATCGGTTCCACTTTGGCGGAAATTAAATTCGGACATAAACATGGAAAAAATCCACCCCCAAAGCACACTGTAATGTTGTATGTTCGCTAATTATATTTGTAAAACGGGCGAACGTCTTTAAATAATTAATTTTCATGGCGAATACAAAAGTCAACTCTCTTCACAAGTACGTACCTGTCACAAGCATTCCTGTCTCTTAACCCATCGCAAGACTCAAACAATATGATTAATAATTCGGTGAGATACGTGAACGAGTGGGTGCGAAATTGAAACTAGAAAAAATAACGCTAACACTTACACTTGTTTCACTTTTCGTTCTGAATTTATTTGATTTATTAATTATGTGACAAATGAGTAAAATGGAACCCTCTCATTTCCTGATGGCATTTCTATTTCACTTGTGGAAATTCATTTATTTTACTTAGTTTCGATTTAAATGCTTCAATTTCACGTTTTATTCGCTTGCTTTTAAAATACGCCTTCCGTTGCGATTCGCCATTCTCGAGCGGTTCATAAAGGGATATGTAATTTGGTGGATACTTGATCAGTTTCTTTGTCGAATAGTTCATTTTACGGAAATGCGCAATTGCTTTGCTGAATCTTCTGATTTGATGCATTTTCTTGGAATTTTTACGATTTCACGAATGGGAATGAATGTGTGATATAATTTTGACAAGGGACGTTTGTTTACTTGATTTCCGTTTTTTCCGAAACACAGCAATCCGATTTAAGGAAGAGAACCAACCTCTTCTAAGTTTCATTTCTAGGTGGGATTTCCACTATGTACTTTAGTTTCGTCTCTATATTGAATTTATCTAGGAATTTACAAAATACATTTACGTACAATGCACTCCCAGAGAGGATAAAATATGTAAGGGTATTGGTTTTAATGGTAGTGGAAGAATGTAAGATTACACGTTACATTTTATACAGAGTGTAACAGCCCGATGGAGATTTCATAAACTTGATGGAAAAGCTGAGTTAAGATTATCAAAGCTATTTAATTTTTTGTTTTGAAAAATTTAGAATATTCTTTTATCCTATCGAAATCAGTTTTTTAATTTCTAATATAACAAAAAATATTTGTTTGCGAAAAAAATTGATATTGGATTCAGACTTGGTTAAGAACGTGAATTTATGAATAAAATTTGTACCCGTACAACATTTCCCTAATGTCTCAATGGAGCTGTTCCATCCTGTAAATATCTTAGATCAATATAAATAACCCTTAATGGTTGTGATCTGATCATTCGTATTGAAGTGCCAGCAGGCTCCATAATAAACTAGTGTAAAATAGTCCCCAATGAACACATGTGTGTGCATCCTGTGACAATTTCCAAATTGATGTGAAAGAAAATGCCACACCAATCTCTCTAGTGGAATTCTACACTTTCCGGTTCCACATTTTTATATTAAAAACTTGCAGAGTACAATATTAGTTCCGTTCACCGATTACCGCTTGCCCCCCACAACAAACTCTTTTAGGATTTCTTTTTTGGTGGGTCGATCGCCCCGAGATGGTATCGTCGGCTTGGAAAGTCATTGCTGGCTCAGCTCCAGCCCGCGTTTCGGATCCAAACGGGATTAGACGGTGGACTTTAATGTGCCCTTAACAATGGAGAATTGTTTGGGTTTGTGATACGGGGAAGTATATTGGTGCCCCCTTTAGTCTGTAAGGTGTCCAGCGATGGAAAATGCGTTGGACTTGTAAATAGAAAGTCGTGCACCGCATTTAACACTTTGATCCTTTTCATATAAGGATTTCTGCTTAATGCTATACATTATTTATTAGGTGCCACGCCTGCATATGGACCGGAATCGAAGGGTTTTACAACGTTCCGAGTTTTTCTTATTGATTCCCTCCAAAAGTCATCACTTGTGCTTCTAAATAGGAAAATGGAAATGTTCTTTTCTTGTAAGGACACAATGAACCGTCATGTATACACATACCTGAACTGTAAGACGGAAAGAATTGAGAAATCGCTCCATAAATCTCGATAAAATATGAATCATTACTATGGACTTAATCCCCCCACACCGGTCTGGAATAGTGTGAATTATTTCACATTTTTATCTAAAAACCGCTCTAGGGAATTATTCTATTCCCGAAACACCCTTTGGGATATCATCTAGTTTTATTTATTTTTCATTTAAATAGTTGATGGTGAAAATCGACAAGTTTTATATTTCAGGGGCGAAATATTTGATCTTTATCAACATAAAAATAAATCAAAATTTCGGCTATAAACAAACGGAACTGATCTAATTTAGATTTTTTTCTGTTTTAAATAACTTTATAAACTAGAAGCCAATCACGGTACAAAAATCAATTGATAAATCATCAATTTAATCTGCGTTTTGCGTGGCAGCTTTTTAGCTGGTAAACAAGAGAACAATCATTCTAATTTAATGGTTTTCTATACAAAAGCAATTTATTTTCGAATCAGAAACTGTGGGGACTATACACTATTATTAAGTTAAAACCTTAGGAATTACTCACACATATTACTATGGGAAAAGTTTAATTTCACTTATCGCTTCTTTTGCGTCCAATACTTACACAAAGTTCATTATTTTAAAACTAATACTTAGTTTAGTGAAATAAATTGTAGCCAGTTTAAAGCCGAGTGGGAGAAGATTTTATTAAATTGCCACCTATTTTAATTCCATTGCATTAAATTAACTATACTTATAAATTGGGTTAATTTAATCAAATGATTAATCATAAATTATGCGACTGTTTAATCGGATACAATTTTCATGTTAAATATTATCATTATATTACGTGATTTATGTGTGGATTTATATTGAATGTGTGTATATAACCATTTTCATCCTTTTCCCTTATAATAAGGTACAAGTGTTAAATTAATGAATTTTCTTTTAGAAAAACCGCCACTTCCCACAACCGAGTGAACATCATTGAAAACGGAGTGTCACAACGATAAAATTCAAGGGAAAAAACTCATTTTTTATGTCAATTATAATTTATTTCTTGTTAAATATGATTAATTTTTCACACTCTGTTGATTGTAAATTATTATTATCCAGAAACACTCCCTCATCATCATCATTATCGTTGTGCTCTCTCTCTCCATTGGCATTTCACTAAATTATGTTAAAGTTCAATTTTGCAAATGTGCCTCCATCCTTTTCCCTTACATGGACAATTGGCCAATTTGGAATTTGATACGGAGGTCGTCTATTACTCCTCTACACAAACACATACGCACATCATCTGTAATCAATGTCTATTTATGTGACAGTATCACAAAGTGCATATTGATGATATCAGTGTTGGATGCGTCATATCACATAAAACAGTTATATGGGCGGCAGTTTGACCATTTCGATAGGGAATCAAGTGAAGCGTGATAATGTCACAATTTATTATTTAAGCCAACAACGTATCAGCAATTTATGAAAGATGACTTGCTTACCTATGGACATATACAGGGAGGAATGTGATTTACAAATCTTTTCACACCACAGTCGCAGACGTCAAGTTGGGAGCATTTTTCTCAAAAATGGTTTGTGGTATAAGAAAGTTCAGGATACAAAAGAGTTTGTTTAGTAAATTTGCTACTAAATTGATTAATTGAAATTAAAATTTGACCATCTCCAAAATTCGATGTTTTTTTTAAGAAACTTTATGGCTTCTTTTTAAGGAAGCTGTTCTGTTCCACCCTATATAGTTCACGATTTATATAGCCAAGATGTTGAGTATAGTAATAGAGAAATGAAATTATGGTTTAGCCAATAAACTGATTGGAGAAATTGAAATGGTCTCTTCGAAAGACGTTTATGTTGTACAATAAATTTAAAAAAGACACACCGATAAATTTGTTATTTTTCTTACATATATGTGCGATACAATTCGATTGCCATCAACTAAACCCATCATAAAATTTATTAAAGTGAAATTTAATGGTTTTATATTTCATGGGCCTTTGCATTATTCATTTTTAATTTTATTTACTGCATACTTTGCTTTTTAAAGGATCTGCTTTTAATACCACTGTATTATCCCCCATTCATGTTTTTAGTGGATGTGTACTATAAACCAAATAATGTACGAATAGTTGCATCAGAATTAAAATACAAGAATTTATAACAGTCATCATTGAACAAATTAAATCCGTTCACAAACTATACACGAAACTATCCTTCCCTCGTCACTTTTTAGTAATATAAAAAACGGATTTCAATCAAATTCTGCCCATTTAGATGTCAAAGAGCGTGAATATTTCACTTGAAATTGGTACAATTTCATATAACAGTGTAGAATCATTTTCTAACCGGAAATGCAACATTAAATTTCTGATTGATATTCTTCATAAAACTGATGCATCCCTCCCTTGATATATAAAATAACATTTGAAAACAAGATGAATTGACGGTCAATTGCGATTCTATTGTACCTATAGCGATACCCAAAAGCGAAAAGTTTCACAATAATACAATAATATTTTTCAAATATTTATCTTTAATAATAATAGGAAAACAGCCATGGAATATACAACAACAAATGGTACCGGGGAAATTTACTTCTTAAAAAATGCACGTAAAAGATATTACTTTCATTTTTTTTAATATATCTTGAAGTTTTCTTTGATTTTTGATGTTTTGAAAAATCGATTCTTTATCAAAAAAATCCATCAACTCACAAACCTGACTTTGTACAATAATTTTCAACCAAAATTTCAAATTTCATCATTTACTGCCTCATAATCCTTTGCTTGTCTGGATGCAATTAGACAGTACCTTATAAGATATAAACTGGGATCAGACACTGAAAACCTCTTTGATATAGCCACAAAAAATAAATTGTTAAAAAAAATATCCACAACTTTTCATATAGAATGTACCTACTGTTGTTGCTTCAATTGCCTCCCCCAAAAAAAAAACTATGTTCACTGTGCGCGCTTCATCCCTCCTGGTGCTCGCACACACATCCACTTTTATTTCAGTATTTTCGGAGTTGGGCATTTGTGTTCTCTATTTCCAGATATAAATCGTTTTCGATAGCAATCACTGTGAAACACGCACGAAAAGGATGTAAAATATAGCAGATTTCCTAAAGCAATTTATATGGTTGGAATTGTACGCCGATAAAAACCACAGAATAGCAATATTTTGACAATGTATTGTTTATGTCCTTCAGTATTCCACTTTTGTTGGCAGTGTGTGCTGGCCCTCTTCAAACCCATCTATCCCCTTCAAGTGCGTCACATATCAGCGTTAATTCACTTTAATCGCAAAACGATTACCGTTCTCTCTAAGCAAATTCATATAGTTTTAGGTGCCGTTGCAAAACTTTGTATAATTTAACTTTCGTATAATGCGATAGTGGCGCGTATATCCGGAGGCGTTCAATTCTCTTCCGAAAATGCTGTTCTCTCTTACACAAAAATGTCGAATTATCGCAACTAAGATGCAAGCGAATGTTGTAAAATTTTAGAAGAGACATGTGGCAGTTTTCTTTAGGAAAAATGGATCCATGTTCCCTTTTACGACTGGACAATCTTGCAACAAATACCATCTGGTATGGATGTTATATATTGCTGGTGGCTCTTGGTGTGTCTTTAAAAGACTCTCCCCGATGCATAGCCGACCAAGGTAAATGGGGTGTACGTGAAATTGGATTCTTTAAATGGAAAACTTTTTACAATACACTCTACAGAGCAGATAGTTTCACATTTAAGAGAATGTATTTTGTATGAGTTGTACATAAAATTGTTTCACTCCCATTATTATGATTTCTCTTGCTCAAAGCTACAAACTAAGATGCAGATGGTATACTGTTTATCCGTTTTCCAACCAAGCAATTCCTTAAAACCTGTCCATTTTCTTTACAAAGTCATTACGATTGCATTCACCAAACTATAAAACTGGAGTTTTACTTAATCGAACTGGAAATGTGAAAGGGTACCGATAGCAACGTAATTAGACGTGTCCTTTTTCATCGTATTATTTAAAAAGCAACTCACATTTTATTGAATAAACACACCCCCAATGCTTATACTGCACGCACCCATTGAAATGATTACATAGTATAGTTGAAAAGGTGGAATCGCATTTCTTTTTCCAAGGGCTTCTCGTCTTTCAACTTGGAAAATCGTATTTCATACGATCGAATGGCTTAGACCTTGAAAGACGGACGGCTTAAATTCAGTCCCAATGGGAGAAAATATTACAGCTAGAAGTCGAAATAAAATTCAACAGCACACAGAAAGAGGAAAATGTGCACGGAAAATGGGAAGGTGTATGTTGTATGTAATGCTGTTTCAATTTACAGTTTGTATGGGCTAAGGAAAAATTAAGTTTTTTTTACTAATAAAAGAAGGCAGTCTGCTAGTTAAATGAAGCCTTTCCACATATACAAAGTGTGAAATAGGCATACAATAATCCGCTTAAAAGCTATACACATTATCTAAACTAATTACTTATTACAAATCTGTTAGTTTTGGGCTAACTATTAACAGCATTTCCTTGTTCTCGCAACTATCCAACTGTTTGTATACACAGTGTAAAATCCAAATTCAGATGTGGTAAAAAAATTAATCAAAAATTTGTAAACAATCTTACAGACTTCAAAATATTGTTTTAGATTTTTAACGATATTTTATTGAATGAAAAATTGTTTACCACCCGATTTTGAGATATTTTTCAAAAATTTAATCAAAATCTGAGATGTGTCTTAAGCTTCCGACTTTCCTTCAAAATTTACAATTTCAATTTAGCTTTTACACCCTGTATACGTCCAAGAAAAATCGATACGAATCATTGCTTCAACTTGACTAGCAGTTTATAATACATAATTTTATTAGCAGTCTACTTATCTGTTGGATTATAATTTCAAAATGATTTTAAAGTCTTAAAACATTATCGTTTGTTCACTCAATGCTTTATTATGATTAAATCAAACATCAAAGCCGTTTTAATTCGCCCCCCTCCAAAACCGAACATAATTGGATTAAAAAGTTGAATTATTTTATAATTTCCATTATATTATTTTTCTTTTGTGCGAATATTATTTTGTGTGCAATTCCTATACCTCGGAGGCAACTAGAAATATTGTGTATGAATTTGTTAAAAAGTTCTCCGCGGAAAAAAGACCTAAAAGCGCCGGGGAGAGAAAAGCTCGAACACACTGTGTTGTCGTTGCAAGAAAAAGCGCCCCGGCGAATGAGTAAACTTTCCACAAAACCATTTGAATATCTTTAAACTAGAAGCAAAGGAAAAGTTCCACTTTCACTTAATTTACGACAGGAATTTTCTTTATCATTTTTCGTTAACATTAGTTCAAGTTTTACCCCACATGCAATTCCCGAAGCTTTTTCTATTCTCGCTGAGAGTCTAAAGCTATTTATTTACTTCAACAGATAAATTATGTGTTTATTTACGTCCAACGTCCAGCCATCAGACAGGCCAAAATCATTTCCTACATATTTAATGAGTGAATAGTGCTGACACACATGTTTTCCACTGTCACATGAAACACTGACCAGATTGCAGTTGTATTAAAGCAGCGCCTAACAAACCCATCCAGACTAAACCGAAACCATCCATCTTGAGGCCGTATATATTGGTGTGCCAGTAAAGCGGAAGCATTGTTAGTTACGAGTGATAAAGTAATTAGCATGACAGTGTTGGCCATTGCCCATATATGGGCTTGTTTTGCATCTGGGCTGGTTTATATGATCACCGCAATACCATCGATCACTAAACCGTCTAATCAGTGGCATGTGTCTCGGTGTTGCAAAACGTTATTATGATATACATTTGGCTGTGATTAAAATGTACGCTTTTTCCACATCTGAGTAGCAATTATGATGAAATCAGCCGATATATGGGTGCGGTTTTTTTGATGGCAAATTACACTCGTTTGATGATGGGGATGGGATCGATTTATTGCGAATTTTTACATCTGTGATGAAGGTGTGTTCTTAGCAAACGTTTTTGATGAAATATTGCTGGGCCAAGCGGGAAATTAAGCTTTACACATACTAAACGAGTGCAAGTGTTGTTTATACAGGGTATAACAAAAACCAATTTAGAAATATTGAGAGAGTATTATATTTTTTTATATGGAGAAGATTTGTAAATCAATCTAAAAGGTTTTTTTATCTGGTCCATCAAGCCATCCGTTCTAGATTTTTTGAAAAATATTGATCAATTTTTCCAAGAAAATTTAATACACTTTCAACTTGGTATCATCTCCAGATTCTACCATTTCAGTTTGTCTCTATCGCCCCACTCTAGACATTTTCGCATTTTTAAGTAAATATTATAATACTCAAACATTATTGTACCTATTCGAAATGCATATGAAATTTCCGAACCGAAATCCCAAATGTATTTGGAATAATAAATATTATGCAATTGCACTGGTAATTCTGAGGGTAAGACTGCGGTTCTCTAGTCGGAATGCCCGGCTAGTAGTGTTGAAAATAAAACAAATGTTCGATTTTGCCGAGTATAAAGGGGGATTATTGGTTGCATGTTCTTACACAGGACACACAATCAGTAATACATTCCTTTGAGAGGAAGCAACTTATACCTGAACTGAATTTCAATAGCATTTTAACTTGAATACTTCACTACACATGTATAAGCAAAAGACTGTTAAAAAGTGAAAAAGAAATTCATGTGGAAAATATGAAGTAAGTCGAGTGGAAAAATAGCCCATATTCACTCTACCACACAAGAGAGAGTAAAGAAGAGCGCTTGAATTCTAATTAGATATTATAAACAATATGATAAACAGACAGTTTATGGTAATTTAATGTAATAACATATACATTTAAATAGTTTCATATCAAGAGTAGGAGGATGAAAATCCATGGTTATCTAATAGTATTCAAAGCAGCTTACAGAACGCCATGCAACGAGAGCGCAATGTATAGGGGCTTTTTCGCTTATACAAATGCCGTGGCATAAAGAACATTGGAAATAACAACATATTTCATAAAGCATGACAATGTCCGCCACCCAGTTCGCTAAAAATGATTCGAACATGCCACGTTTTACTTGGTGGACTTTATTATACATGTTTATGTACCGAAACGCGGTTATATTTAGGGAAGTGGACTTTTTTTCAGGACTGTGTTAGTTGAAACAAAGCTCTGCACGGGAAAATATGTGTTATGTATGTTTTCATATTTTCAACTTTCCACTTTATTTATTTCATTCAATCCTGATGTATGGGGATCCGATGCTTTTTGTAACAGAAAAATATCATTTTGGCCAACTGGAAAGTGCTCTTTTTTTAATTAAATTGCATTCATTCCAGATTAAAGGGCAATTAAACATTTTTCTGATTCATAAACAAGACGGCGACGGAAATTCTGAAAAAATATACATATTTAATAGACAATATTGTATGAAAGTTTTGTTGTTATAAAAATTCTGAAATTTCCTTTTTAATAAGAAAACCGCGCAATAATTTCCGTATACGGAAAAGGGAAAACTGTATAACAAATTGAGTTAATTGCAAATATGGATAAAATATAAAAACTTGTACATAAAACAAATTTCACCGTGAATAATAAATGTTTCCACCCCATTTTAAAAACTAATTATCTTCGTATAGCAAATGCAAACATCAACAAAATCCCAAACAGATAATTGCATCAACAATTTATCCGGAGTATATGTGCAGGGTTTTTTGTTTAAAAAAAAAATAAAACCGGGAAGCTTTACGATTTAAACGTGGATAATTGTTTGAATTTAGAGTGATTCCTTGGAGGCCAGTCATCAGATTGTGAACTCATTCGGCGAGTGTCTAGTTAAATTAGAGATTGATGTTAAAAAGTGCGCTCTTATTTTACTTTCGCAATAAACTTGCAACTCGTCCACCATATATAAAACGGCTGGAAAGGGCGAAAGTTTACGCTTTGTTAGTTTTTTACAATGTTACTTCATGTAAGTTATTGAGTAATCAACAATTTTTTTCCTCTTTTCAAGACGCATAGAAGATGAGCGTGCAAAGAAGACGCGCCAATAACTTTTTATTCAGTGAACAATATCTTCGTTGACCTGTTTTGTACGTAAGCATTATATAGAGTGGAAAAGTGAACAGAGGGTGGCCGAATGGCTGTGCCGGTGATTTGTAACAACTTTAAAACGTGGTGTCGAACTCACAAATTACCGGTCGACAAAAAGGCACATAACCGCACACACAACGGCTATACACGATTTAACAACCATCCAGTGAAATTATGTTTTAGCACAGCGAAAAAGGGCCTGATAATAAATTGAATATGAACTGTCTGGATTTACTGAAATGTTACAAAGTACTTTCGGACAGTAAATTTTATTTTAGTGCACTTTTCCCTCTTACAAATAACGTTAGCGTGTGTGTGTGTATGTGCATGGGCTACACTTTTTACCCTCTCGCGCTAATGCCACTTTAATGGAAGGTAAATAGAGTTCGTTGTTTTTATTAGAAAATATTACCATCCATTATGGAATATTTGTTTGCCTGATTGCGTATTTATTTAGCTTTTACATGAAAATGGAGACGGTTTTCAGTATAGCCGAATTTTTCAATACCGCACCAAGGGGGAAGAATCATGAGAATTTCTATATTAAATAAAAGCCAACACCACCTTTTATTACGTGATTAATTTGTGATCACGTATTTTCTTTATGCTTTTATAAGCACGTTAATCTTACCCTTTTAATTAGTTCTTATAAACACCTTTATACCGCCCTCTAACACCAGCAGCCAATTTACAGTTTCTTTTTGCTAAAAGAAACGGTTGTTAATCTATATTACAGAAGTTAAATAATTTATAATCGAGTCTGAAAAGAACTTGCTTAAACAAAACGATTTTTCTTAGTCTTTTTGGAAAGGAAAATAACCCCACCCTTAAAATACAACAAGAGTCTCAGCCAAGTTTTAGTGCACACATTGATTAACCTGAACAAATTGCGCGTAAATTTCCTAGTTGCTTTATTAAATATGAATAAAGATGAATTCACCTCCACCTGAAGCGAATATTTACAGCATTTATGCGGCAGATAGGCATCTATACAGGGTGTGTCGACTAATTGAGTTCAAAAATGATCGAGGTTGAATTATAACCAATTTTTTTACGACTATTGATTTGAAGAAATGTTTCGAAAAATCTGAAAAAGATATTTAGATCAGAACAATTTTGAACATTTTCTAATACCACCAACATCATAAACGTCCCTGTACATTCTTCCATTGAGGGAACAAGTTCAGTTAGCAAACATTGAAGAACCCTTTTCACTTTGTCTAGTCAATGTTGTTGTACTTATATATTATATACATATATATTGAAAACTGGGTGCGTTTCAGTCTCTTGTGTACGGAAATTTTTGAGTAGGATGAGGCAGTTTGCATCGAAAAGCCAAGAAACTAGGCGTGGTTTGAATTATAACCCTTATTATTGCAGCTTCATGCGACCATACAAGATGAATGTTGTTGAAAATGAGCTCCCTACACACTGTGTTCAAGCTTTCTCCCACATTCTATATTCCTAGTTCTTTGCGGCTTACTTGGCACACAAATCATGATCAAATCCTGTATGTGCGCTCTTTCACCCTCCTCTCTCTCATTCTTGTAAAAGATCCACACAAACGTAATGTATTTCATTCATTTAATCAACTTTCCAGGAATATTTCAGTGGCGTGGTGTCCCATACAATTTGATTTAATTGAGAACCGTTTTATAATTAGTGTTCAACTAAATCGAGAGAGCAGCTTAAGTTATTAACGTATTTAATCCCGTTTCGGAAATGAATTAATACGGATCAATAGATGGCAGTGTTGACGGTCAAATATATAGAAAGGGGATGGGGGAGAGAATGCGGTTGTCCGAGTCGGCAATTTATTCGCTTTTTCCTTTCGACCGGCCCATTTATCATATGTCGAATTGATAAAGATGAGGAACAGCACAGCACGCTGGTCTCATTTACAAGTAAATCGTCCTTTTGGCCTCCTCGGCCACAATTCACTCCCTTGTAAGGATCCAAAGCAGGGGAACAAAAGACCTCGACTGTCTTTTTATCAATTATTCTGTCAACATTCGTGCCATTTATAGGAAAATATTGACATATTGTATGCAGAGAAATTTGTCAACCAAATTGAAATGTTGTATTTTGTTTTCAGGATTAATGGCAATGGAGGCATTCAACGGGCGAACGTACAAAGTCGACGTTTTTAAATTAAAGCGAATCAATAAGTACGCTGGTACACATTGAACAGCCTTTATAGTCAATTGTATAAAATGTAATCACGGTCAATTTTCTAACGTAAAAGGATAACATAAAAAGCGCGGGAAAAGTTAATTAGTTGTTTTGGGCAAATTCTATAGTGGATTATGAGAATGCAAATGCATCGTTCAATGGCCCGAAATACGGCCAATCAATCGAACAGTGATGATGCAAGTCCTATGGAAACGACGTTATCTTGTTTATGGATATTGACACCATTAACAGCTACCACATCACTTCTGGTCGTTTTAATTGCAATGTTAACGAACCAATGGTTGCATACCGAGGAGAAAATGACCAATGCATCGTACAATGGTACTGGCGAACGGGATTATCTTTCCAAGTTCACCATCTCTGGTCTCTGGATGCTGTGCTTCACGAATCGTGAGTCAATTTTGCCATAAAATGCGACTTTTATGAATTTCGCTAGTATTTTTTGTTTTAATTCAATTTGCGAAATAATTTCACTTGAAAAAGTGTTCAATTAGTAGTGAAGACTTCTTGCTGCGCAAGAACAAGACGAATGCTCGTAAAACGAGTCAAGATATCTAACATAGTCCTAATTTTGCATGTTTTCGGGTATTGTTGAGCGCGCAATCATAACAATAATAGGTATTATGGGCGTATAGATTAAATGAGGCAATAAATTGCCAATGGAAACGGGCACGCTGAGCTTTATATCACCTATTCATTCGGAATTGTAAGTAATTAAAGGGTTGTAAGGGAAACTTGTGCAATAATGGAATTTTTCGCTTCATTGTGTGAGTTTTACTAATTAGGTGCAAAGACTGTGTATTTATACATATATAAGGGAGGGTACAATATGTGCGATTTAAACTCTCCAATTAACAGAGGAAATTAATAGTCGACAAATATTTGTGCACGTCCTTGAGAGTTTTTCTTCTGTGTAAATCAATGGAATTTCTCAATGTCTTGAAAAAGGGAATTAATTGGCTGTTAAGGATTTAATAAGAACGGAACGATTATGATTGCCGTACGGTTTTTTTTTTCGTTGTAATGAAAGATTCCTTTTATTGCATCAATATAACACAATAGAAAACTAGAGTTTAAACAATAGGCAATTACCATTCACACAGGTCACAATTTAATTAAAATTCGAATTGACTGTAAAATTCGTAATAAAAGACCAATTTTAAATGAGGAAACGAATCTCATTTGGCGACCAAATTTAATTCACCATTAACATTCGCGAAATTGTGAAATGCAAATAGAATTTGTGTGTTCCGCACTTATAATCGGTCTCTTTTCTTCTCCTGCTTTTTACTGCAATATATACAAACATGGGGGTTGGTTTGGGTGTGTGTGTGTGTGACACGAGTCTCTCTTTTTGGCAGCTGTAGCCTTTCGCTTTTTGTTCATACCCCTTTTATATTGCATACACTTTTGTTATAAATACTTTTTGTTAGATTTAATATTCCGTAAAATATTCCATTTTATATTATTATTATGCGAACGATTAAAAACACAGCAGGAATTTGTTATTATCCTATATACATACATATATATATATATGCTGCTGTATGTGTTATAAAATAGTTTGTTGTGGAAAAGTTTTTTAATTAAAAATTCAATTCATTTTCTCCATATAATAGTTTAAAGTGTTATCATTTAACGGTTTTCAACTTTAACTGTTTAATTAATATTTTAACATTTTTGCAGATTTTTATTATTTATGAGCTTTTCAAACTGTCTTATGCGGAGAGGATTAAAAATGTGCACTAATGTAGTTTAAATTAAAAATGGGCGAATCCAGGTATTATTAACCATGAAATATTCATAGTTAAAGTTAATTAATAATAATAAAAATTGTTTGTCGTGAATGTCGAATTTCGGATTTTATTCGAAATGACACGAAAAAGCATTAGAAAATTGTATATAGAAAGTTTGTTAACAAAAGTTAAGGGAAAACCGTCTGTCCGAGTAGATAAAATTGTTGCTATAAAATAATCAGTTTTTATTCAGAGTGGAATATAATTTTTTATGCACATCCCCTTTTTTTCCCTTATATTTTATAAGGCGTCGTTAGTTCGCCACTAAATGAGGATTTATTTTCGGTCTATAGTTGCTGCAAAGTTTCTGATTAAATTTTCAAACTACACACTGATTTATATTAAGAGTGAAACGATCATATTGGGGGTTGAAGAGTTTTTAAATGACAAAGACACCTGGACGGCCATTTCCGCACACACTTTCTCAAGATTAATGTCTCTTTTACGATTATTAGTGCGTGTATTTAGTGTTCACACATGAAGTAGTCGTAAAATTTTAACAACACTCTTTCAGCCTTTTTCACAAAACTATTATTGCGTGTAATGCGCGAGGTCGATGGGGATTGATTTATTGAGGGTTTTATTAATGAAACATACTCTTTTGTAGGGTGGTGCTTTATTTTACTGCCTTTCATTTACACAATCATTCCACTCTCTTTGGAAAGATATTTGAAAATTTACTTAAGACTTTAATAAAACGAGATTCACATTCAATATGGCTATAAGATTTTAATTAATTCTAATCGATTTTTTCGGGGGGTGTTTTTGTTCTGGATAATGAGATACGTATAGTTTGTTTATAACGAGAACATTCGTGAAAAAATTATTTGCGTTTCTATAGTTTTGATCATTATGGTTGGTAGAGTTTAAATAATAATTGAGTGAATTTTGTTTTTGGACATTCTCGATGTGCACAAATGTTGGCAAATCGATCGATAAACTAGTGTTGTTACAACATGAAACTATTTAAAAGACATGCACCTTTTGTGAACTACTTTACGTAAAGTTATTTAAATGAGGTGTAAACACACAGAGTTAAGGGTGAGATTGAATGTTTTTCATCGTGTTACTCGCCGTTTACTATAGGGAAGGTAATTTAAAACGCAAACGCATCAAACAATAAATTCACGGAAAAATGTGGTCTCTGTGACGGTCACAGTTCGTTTGGTGCTTAGTAAAGAATGCAGAAAAGGCAATTAGAAATTTTCGTTTTTTCCCATTTCACGATTAAGTGTATATTCGGTTTGAAAAAAGTACTGTGAAGTGGAGTCGAGTTTTCTAATCCAGTTGTGTGACATTTTGAGGCATCAAGTCACCCCACTCAACCCACTCATGGCGATGATATAAAGTTGAAATGAGAAAATCTCACACTGATAAAAGTTTGAAAGTTTTGATTGTAATACAATTTAGCGTTGCCTTGACTACTTCACTTTCCGCTTTCTTATATTCCAGCGCATAATACACTTTTCAAATGGCAGATTATTTCTTTAAGTGCTATAGTGTGACGTGTACACTTTTCTTCGACTATACGTATATACAGAGTGCTCAAACTTTGTTCAGCTAAAAGAGATTGAGAATCCTGGGAAAAGTGCAACTTTTTTAGATTTTGAGAAAATTTTTGGAAAAAATCTTGAAATCGATGTTCAATTATTTTTCACTTATTTCTCAAAAAAATCTGAAAAAATTATTTTAAGTTCTTTATAGGTTTATTAACGTATTTTTGAAATAAGATCAAACATTTTCCCCTTTATTCAGGAAAAAAAAATTATATCAAATTTGAGACTCGGTAGAATGATGAGCATCTACTTTTAAAATGTCCTCGTTTCATTTTGTCCCATTTGAAACACTCTGTACATAAATGTACCTTGTCTGGTGTTGCAGGGGTGGAGAGTTTGCTTTTTCACTCTTGTTTTCATACTAACACAATTTGTCTTTATTACAGAAACGACTTTATTTCAGCACTAGATGATATCTTCCACTCTCTGTAACGGTTTCTCTTCTCTTATTTTCTTTTCTACAGATAAAATTCATATGCATTTATTATTATAGTTCTTTCTACTTTGGACAATTTACATTAAAGAGTTTGTTCTTCCACTTCTTTTTGTGTAATGTTACTTTCTTGCATTTAAATGCCACCATTTAACATGATTTACTATTATGATGAAACAAATTTATTGTACCACAGCACCAGTTTAGTTTATGTATATATTAAGGGGTATCCAATCCCGTTTACTATCCCCTTAGATTTAATACTCTGACTACTTTGAATTAATGCTTATATTATTCATAGAGGCCTCTAAGAACACTCCACCACCATGAATTTACTTGACTTAATAACAAGTGTTCTATCTCCATCCTGTGGAAACATAACTTGTAATTTTACGTACTTAAAATCATCAGCAATTCGATCAATTAATTATAACAGTGGAACAGGACAAGAGGGTGGAATAGCATGTTCTCTTGTATATGTTGTTTGTTTTATTAATTATGAGCAAATAATCGACTATGTGAACTATATTGAACCTTTATGTGTTCAATATATAATCAAACTTTAAATGTACTTTAATTGCTAATTTGATCTATACTGTATTCTATTAATAACGTTGTGTTCCCAAACTGGTGTATGTTTACAAGTTTCGTACGGTTTTACTTATTGACTGTTTTGGGAAATTAGTTTCAGTCTATATACAACCACCTGACATATAATATCATCTATGAAACTTGACTCAGGGCGGGAAATTAGATACGGGGGTGGTAGATAAATGCGCATGTGTTGAAATTGTGGCTGAGAAAGGGGCACTATTGTAAAGTTTCTCAATCTTTTTTTAGGGGTAAATTTGAAGGAAAACACATAAAATTGTCAATACAGTTTTAAAAAGTATCCTTTCAAAATAAATAGCGAATGGAATAGGACCGCTTTTCTTGGTTTATTAATTATATGTAAGGGTTTTCAAATTTTGTGAAAGTTTTTCTCAATACCTTAAGAATGTTCTAAATCTGACATTAATTTTGAATAAGGTTTATAAATGCAATGCGTCAAACTAATATTACCAAAGACGGATTAACAGTATCACATATTCAAGGTTTGAAGCTCTATTAAAATGCCTTAACTAAAAAAACTTTGATTTTTTATCTTGTTTTTTTCCTAATTATGTGTGGAATGGAATTTCGATTTCGACGCTGCAGTAAACAATGTGGTCAACGGAAGTTTGAACAAACTTCCACCTCCACAAGGAGTAAATTCGCAAGAATACAATTTGTGGGAAAGGAACTTTTAAGATCTCCATAGGAGAACTTCCACGCGGAGTTCAAAATTTCGACACCAAATAAAATAGTTTTTCATAGGAAACAGATTTTAGCCTTTGAGTCTAATATTGAAGTCTAAATGTGATGCCTAATTTGTTTTTCAGTATTTTACAGATTTTTTTTCGGAACTTTGTCGTTTGATTAAACAATTTGATAAGTTCAGTTTTACTCTTATCGACCGTTTTTCTGATATAAATTTAAATGAGAAAATTTTAACTCCTATTTTCATAATAAATATTCTTACATGAAATATGTGTAGGTAATATACAAACCTCATCTTTTATAACAGGATGGAGAAGCTTTAGAGGTTTTTAAAGCATTCGAAATACCATTCATTTATAACAATACGTTTTAAAGCCGTACATAATTACGAGATAATCTGAAAAATATGAATATTAAGATAGTGGCAGGGGTGCTTAATTAAGGTTCTCATTGCAATGTGTATGAAAATGTTACTAAGGGGTGGTTAGATGAAAACACAGTAGGAAAAAGAATGACGCTATAAAGTACCTGTTTCCTGGACTAATTAAAACATTTAATTACTGTGTGCACGTTTATATTCTACGCTTCTGGTTTATTTATATTAATTCAAGTCATTACTAAGTTGTATTTATTTTGTCCTTTTGAATAATTTACAAAATGGGAAAGAGTGTGTGTAATAATTTTTTTGATTTTAAGTACATACATGCACTTCAATGTCAATTACATCCATCTTGATATAGAGAATACACATATAAAAAATATATAGAGTAGGTATTAGGTAAGGGAAGAAATGTTATTATTCATGTTGGCTTTTAAATTAAATTCTTTGATCTTCCTCCTCACCTTATATATCTATACATGTGCATAGATCTTATGCATAATTCAAAAAGAAATATTCATTTCGCAATTTTTCCTCATCCACCTACATTGTCTCTTCAATCTATTTGGATTGATTTTCTATCAAATTTCTCATGGGTCTATATGACTTTGAATGGACTATAATTAATTAGTGTGTATAATTAATTAATTGCAGTTTGGTGGGTGTTACAGAGGAAACAATATAAACGTCCATTTCAATCACATATACAACAGTAACATTTATAAATTAAGTAAAGATTTAGTCTGTGTGTAGAAGAGAGGAGAGCAACTAATGGATTGATTCTGAATATATCGTCTAAATAATTCATCTTAAAGGTGATATAGTCAATGTTGGAGGCGTAAAGGGCTCGAACGTTTTCTCCAAATAACAATTTGTCTGACAGGATATCGTTAAGGATTTTGATTATATTATTTGATGTTATGTTTGTTTTAACTTAATTGAGCAAAACGAGATGTTCGATTCTTAAGAATTCTTAGAATGAGTCTCAGAAGTACTTATCAAATAGGGTTCCTGAGGAAAATTTCGATTTTTTTAAATAAAATTTGTGGCAAACATATTTAGACTAATGTGGACAAGGTTTCTGGAACAATTTTAGGATTTTCGAAAACACAATGTATGTGATGTGTTTGGTGAGAGTGACAGAAACGGATTTGTTTTAGAGATGAGTCCAGTCCCCCTGAAGGTCCCCAACACAGCACTGTATGTGACTGTCTCTCTCCCTGTCTAATGGAGTTATCTTGTATTGGAAAATGTTACTTTTCCCTTGAATATAATATGAATTTAGATTAAGTATATTGCCATTGTCACCCCGAGCGGTCGATGGAATATATAAACTGTTCTTTTGATAAAAGTTCTGTGGGCGGTGGTTTCATTAGATGACAGCGAAGCTGTGGAGGAATTTATTTAAATATAATGCGCTGCACTCTGTGTATACACAGCGTTCTATTTACGTTGGACATTGATTCTGGAGAGTGGAAACGCGGAGAGTTTGTTTGCTTTTTGCATTTCCAAATCGTCGGTCGCAGGGGAAGTAATTTGTTACATTTATACAGTTTAAATAATTGTCAATTAATGAACGGGGGAACATTTATAAATTATCGTGTTAAGTATTAGAGGTAGTCTTGTAGGTAAAATATTCTCCTTGTTATTCCTTTCCTGTTGAACAACAACCCCCGTTAAACACTAACACCAAACGCCTCTAAATTGTATTGTGAAGTTTCATTTTGGCGGTGAAAAGATGATTTTTGAATGTAAATTTTTCCTTCAAATATTTGTCTTATTAAATCCATATAGTCGTAATTCAACACCGCGTTCCTTCAGTGTTTCAACCACGCTCTTCTTCCCTTCTATACATCATTATCACCATTCGCGTTTATTATTGACTTTATACTCGTGGAGAAATTTGTTTATTCATAAAGTTAGTTCCTTCTTGGCGGTTTTATTCAGAATAAAAAAGAAATATATGAAGAGTGAATATGAATGCGGTTAAAACACGTCAACGTTAACTCGAATGTATGTGTGGATGTGTTGGCGGTCGTTTTTCAACACACTTGAATAGCAAATAAGTCCATGATTACAATATCTCAACCCCTGGAATGCACACACTTACAACAAATATACACATTTGTGTTATATGCAGAAACACCTTTGTCTAAAAAGGTTTATATACCATTCAACAGTATCCATTTCTCACTTTCATAACACATAAAAATGTTTATACATGTAAATGGAATACATCGCACCCTATATTTCAAAACCTTGTATATTATATGTGTGTGGAAGGGTGTCGGGGGCAGGTTGGGGTACCGGCGGTAGAAGTTCGTTTTGGGATACGTGTATCATGTTTTGTTTGCTTCTGCCCTGTGCTACTCGGTTGACGTTAACGTTTTTATTCTATGCTTGTAACAAATATCACCCTGTAGTTGTGTACTGCACACACAGCATCGAGAAATTGAATATATTTTCAGGTGCCTCTGTGTATATCGTTTGAAAAATGAAGCCGACTGTCTGTGTTTCTATAGCGAAATTGTGTTTTATATATGGATGAAAAAGGTACAATTCAATAATAAAAACTCATTAAATACAGGAAAATATATAGCGTTTTCCTAATATGCAAAAGGCGAAATCATTTCCTTTTAAACAAAATATTTTTACGCTCTAAAACATTTCATTTAAAATTTGATTTTATATTTTCAGATGATAACTGCGAGAAAGAAAATACATTTTTTATTTACTATTAATTTTTTTATCTTATAATTTCGGTTTTCGATTGTTAAATAGTTCAAAAGGAATGCAAGAGAGAAAACAGTTTCCTTATTATATTTGCCATCAAATACACTCAAGAGGGTTCAAAAAGGACCTTTCTTTACAAAATGGGCCAGGGTAGTAAGCTACTGAAACGCCAATCAATTTTTTCAGGAATGCCTCAAACCTATATTAATATAAATTTCCCGAATCAGTAGCAGGAGAATTGATCATTTCATTACATTTTGGCTCAATTTACCTAAATGGACAATCCCAAAAAGTGCATTGAGTGTTACATTGTGTATTGCTTGATATCTGAAATCGCTCTTCGTCTACATATGTATAATTCATAGGAAAATACACTGAAAAGGTTTTAAATCGTTGAAAATCGAAGGTTATACACTAAAATATTGAATAGCTCCTTGAAAAATACATTTACGTTTTCAAATGTAAATATACAATAAAAGTCTATTTACTTTACTTTATTTCATTCAAGCTTTTACCGCTATAAAATTGCTAGTATAAAAACGTAGTCTATTAAATCCCCCGGAAAATTTTTAAATTTTTAATAGTATAGCTAATTTCATTCTATATGTCACTATAAGTTAATAACATCAAATATTGTTAATAGAGCTGTGAAACGTTTGAGCTTTTCATGAGCTTTAGCAAATAATTTATCCCCAATCCTGCTGACGGCACATTGAAATTTCAAATTGTACTCTAAAGACAAAATCGATCATATTTGCTTTCGTATAGCTTTTTTGTTTCGTAGTAAGTTCAAACAACAAAAAGCTGCTCTCAATTAAAATATCGCCAGCAGCAAAAGTGTGGACTTTTTGTAAACTTTTTTATTTTTATATTAAAGTCGCTAACAAATAAACATAAATTGCTGATTTGAATTTACATATTCCCTTTTTCAATTGAAATTGTTGAACGATTTTTCATCACCATAGCATTAATTGATCTCCTTAAATTGAACGTACAAACAAGGTTCTTACGTCTTATTGTGTAAACAAAAGCTTGAGCTGAAATTATTAAGTTTGCCAACGAAAGCGCTCCTCATTTAGACAATGATTTGAGAGATCGCGTGCCGAAGCACTTCATTAGTTTGTTTTTTTGTGTTTGGAAAACTTGCGAAAAATTACGTATTGAATAGAGCTTTTTACCAGTTAGGGAGCTTCTTAACGAAAGCGATATAAAAAATGTTAATAAAAATTCTATAAACCGTTCTATGTGTGTGTATGGGGAGAAAAGCGAGTGAAGAAGTGTGTTTGATGAGAATTTATGTGTAGTTGTGCTGTACACACGTGAATGGACCTTAAGAAGGCAAGCATACCTTGCGGGAAAATAAATCTTCCAACTAACGGAGACGAATAGCGGAACGAGACCAGGCATCAACTTCAATTTCTCCGGTGATTCAGCTTTTGACATGGAATATTTGCAGCGGGTTGAGCCCCGCCACTTTACAGTCCACCATCCTGTGTCGTCGCATGTGGAGTCAATCGAATAAAGGAAAAATACGGCAAAAAGAAACGCTC
Organism: Silvanus unidentatus; assembly: GCA_963930825.1. NCBI lineage: Eukaryota > Metazoa > Arthropoda > Insecta > Coleoptera > Silvanidae > Silvanus > Silvanus unidentatus. The sequence continues at coordinate 27,080,622 of OZ005758.1, read as the reverse complement.
TTCTCCGAAGTGGTATATTTAAATTTATTGATGACGAATTCAATTAATAAGCCGAACAATTTCCCTTGCAGCAAGTAAAAAAGGAATGAGCGAGAAATTGCGATGTGGAGAGAGGAGACAAGCAATTTCGAAGTGAATAGAATTAAAGTAGGTGCTTCCAAGGCACACAGGAAAGGAATTATTGAAAAAAAATACGAAAAACATTATTAGTTAAGCGTAGTGACGCGCTACCTTTTTTTAAGTGCATTGCATTTAATTTTTCATTCCATTAATTCATTAGTATGAGAGATAATCAATTTATAGATGCTTTTATTTCATATAAATTGATTAATCAATAAAATGACAGGAAACGTTTATCCTCTAGAGGAAAGTTGTGCATTTTGTTAATTATTCAGAAGAAAACACCCTGTATATCCAAGGCATGTTAATTTTATAACCATTTTTCGCTGATAATGTCCTCGTAATTGTCTACACATATACAGAATGGGACCGAATATAGGGGGACATTTATTATATATTAAAGTTGTACTCCACAGGGAACGTGTCTATTTTAATATTCATCCCGCTGACTCGACGGCGTCGTCGTCGTAAAGTCAGGCCACAAACTATCAACGATATAAATCGGCGCGACGATACTGTGTGTGGATGAGTGTGTGGAGAGGTGCTCTATGTTGGGGCTGTAGAACACCATGGGGGCCACAACTCAAAACTACCACCATTATAATGCACACACTATATGCATAATCCTCCGGCACGGACCAAAACCCAGGTATACCGTCTAATACGTCCCCTGAGAGTGTACGACATTGCCGAAATCCGGAAAACCGAATGGTTTTGAATAATTCCGATTGTAATCTTTGTATGGGAAACAAATCGTCTACCAAAACTAAGAGAATTTACCTTAAGTGCGAGGATTGTTTTATTTCAGTAATAATTGGGTGAACGAAGAGGACGTAATTTGCTAATTAAATTTTCCTACATATGGAAATTTTCTTCTTGTGTTGATGAGGAAAAGCGTACAATGGAAAACAATCGGATCTCGTGTGTATAAGGAGGATTTCTAATTAGTTGTTGTCATATGGCTCCAAAGAGTGAGAGAGAGACGCAGAGATGGTGACTGGAATTGAAAATTGTGCACAGGGTGAAGGGTTGATGCGTGTTCCTTATGTTTTCGATTCACACGTATACACACGCACCATCTTTCTATACGTTTTGTACCTGTTCAGTTTACAAAAGTAGGAGGTGTGCGTGCCGATGTAACGAGGATACATGAAAAAATGTGCCTGAAACTTTTTTTGGAAGGGAGATGGGGATTGGGTGGAGGTTTTTCCGACGACAAGTCATTAATTATTAATTATAATCAACTGACATAATCGTTAATGTAAAACTGTGTAGGATGAGTGGAAAGTTTGGCGCAATTAAAAGGATGCTGACATTCTCTGAGCTTTTCGACATTTATCTTATCGATTTTTGTTGATGTAATGGAGGGCTTATTTTTGAAAATCGTCTTTTTGTTAATGGATTTTAATCCCAAAACATACGAGATTATTTAAAAAAAAATTGATAATTCCCGTTTTTCTCTCTATTTATTTTTAATAATCACCACATATAGGGCTTTCAAGTTTTATAGCCTTGAAAAGTGGTTGAGCTTTTAAGAAATTGTTGTTAAACAGTTAAAGCTTCTCGAGCTTTTTCACTTTTTTCCACAGCTTCAAGTTAAGAATCAATTATTAAAACAGTAAGTTTGTATTACAAGGCAAATTTTCACACATTTCTTCATAAAAGTCAAACAGTGAACCTAATAAAATGAAGTTGAGCTTTTTTCCGGGCAAATGTGAACGTTCACCATAACCACAACACTTAAACCGTATATTATCATAAAATTTTACGTTTAATACATAAAAGTACCTAATATAAGAAGGAAATTAGTGCGTAAGGTAGAAAAGCTCATGATTAAAGCGCTTTTTCCTGTGCTTTAGTTGAAAATGCCAGCATGAAAGGCTGCTTATTGTTACATATAACTACTGTCCAATAATATTAGAAAGTTGAACATAGTTTTCAATATTAATTTATTAATTCTGTTTTATAAAACGAGAATAAGAGTTCTCTTCGTAGATGTTTGTGTCTTTTGTGCAGTTGGAATAAAATTCCGTCAGTTTTTAAAAGTTTTTAAGCGTTTTATAGAATTGGGGCCATAAAAGGTTGCCCACCTTATGACCGTTCAGGGATCATATTTTGCTTGTGCTTTAAAAGCGCACAGTCTTGTGATGGCAGTCTGAAATCATTAATACGAACTGAAACAAAGAACATTTTTCTCGAAAAAAGAAAAACTGCACGCCGTTATGCAGGTTTGCGGTTACTCAACAAGTTGAATTTTTTTCACTAAAATTACTCTTTTGTGTCCAGTAAACAACACACAGAACGTCATAATTTATATCTCGGAATGTTTATTTAAGTGCACTAAAGCTAAAAATAACAATTACATTTTAACGGACTTTTATAATTTAATATGTGTGTCTTGATTTGTTGCATTTTTCTTTTAAACTTTCTGCCATTTCTGCATGTTCATTCTAATAGTAGATCTGCTGGGGATTTTGCTGTAATAACATTTTAATAAAATAATTCCAACATAAACGTAGAGAAATTAGCTTAATTTTGCATTGTGTGCAGGTATAATTTCAACAAATTATAATTGCTGGATCGTAACAATAACGATTATAGTTCCGTTAAGAGTTCCACCTGGTGTTAAACATAACATATTATGTACGTGTTATGATTTTATTGTATTTCGAGTATTCGAGTGTCTGAAACATTGGGCTGTTCGTTTTTTTATGTCGAATGTTTGAAATTGCGAAAGGGTTGCGCACCAGCTGCACACCAACAATTTCATTCGATAATTTATTAATGGTAATAAGACGACACGTTGTCGTTTCGATCTTAAGTCTATATACTTACATTTAGTATTGTTAATTGTGAAGTTGAAAGGATTAAGCGGTGTATAATTATTGGGGTACTTTGTAGTAGGAAATGTACATTTCAGAGCTGATATTGGAAGACATAAGTAGGTATATGAGCTATCAATTAAGATTGATAACAAAACCGCCGGAATAAATGGATGTAGTGTTCCTAAGAGAGCTATATGGATGCCTTAATTAAGGATATATCTTCAGTATTCGGTTACAGGCTAATTAATTACGAGCATCTTTTATAGAAAACATCCAGAATTGCACACTTTCTACGTTTCTCTATGTAATTATTACACATGCTCCTCTCTCTCTCATCTCATAATAGAATCATGTTTTATATTATGACATAAAAGAGCAAGTGAACAAAGTGAGTGAAAGAGAGATGACGGTGTGATGGTTCACAGGATCAAATCTTCTAAGCTGATGTACATTTACTCAAAAATCCCCCCATCTGGCTTACGTGTTGAAACTGAGAAGGATTTTCATCATTTTTTACATGCAAAAAAATGTATGTAGAAAAAAGTTAGCTTATATTGATAGAAAAGAGAATCCCTTTTAAATAATTAAAAAACAACGATGATATGATGTACGTTTGTAGGATATATGGATATATAGCAAATATTATTAGTTAATAAAGAGGTTTTCCACTATAAAACTGCAGACTGTGAATGGGAACGTGATGGGAAATTGTAAGAGATCTGCTGGACGATTTGTATTTTTTTGGGAAAACGTATTGAACTTTCCCAAATGCCGTCGTCGTTTTTGATAGACTTTCAACTGAAATTAAAATGGAACAACTTACCTAATTAAAGTAACATCGGTATAAGGAAGAAAAAAAGAGTCGGGGAATTAAATTAAACTTGCCTAGTTAACAAACAACAACAACGAATACAATATAATAATTGAAAGCGGTATAAACGATTTAAACAAACGAACCCTCATTAGTTCCCTTTTATTTTTCTTTTGAACTTTTTTCCTACCGGTTTTCGTTCAATTAGAATCGAGACACACTAAATGTTTACGTTTCTAATGTGTATACGTACACGAATAAGTGAACGGAGGACACACATTTGTCTTTTTTTGTTTAATAGGGAAAGTTAATTTGGTATTTTATTTTTTAAATAGACTAGTTTCGGCGGTTTGACTTCTTTTGTTGTAAATTTCATACATTTCAATTTTTATGCAGCAATAACCGTTTTATGACCGTAATTTTTTTACCATACACATACAATTTCGTTCAAATGCTGCAAACTAAATGAAAGTGGACTTTTTTTCTGGATAATTTTCCGTCAAGAGGTGAACGTTATTTATTGGATTACCAGTAATAAAACTAATCCCCGTTCTTTTGGCATTCGTTGAGACATAATTTTGCTAAAATTGCAGAGGAAAGTCAAAAGATATAAAGAAATTCGAAAAGAAATCACTCGTATAATGGCCCATTGACCACAATAATAATAAATTTACTATTTGCACGATTTACTAGTCCCTACCAACATAATAGATCACTTGAATTGCACATGGAAAGTTTATGTAATCTGGTGGTTAGTTTGAACCTTATAATAGTGGTGATTATAATTCCTAACTTGCGAGTTTACTAGTTTATTACGACCCTCCCTGGACTTGTCTAGCAAGTTCACAAATCCATGTGTGCATTTTTCCTATTTCCATCATCAAACAACAACACACAGTGTTCTCGATCGGGATTGTTTTCGATAATAGATTGTTGGTCACTTCCGCCAATGGACAAACATTTGATTTATGAACCGTTAAACTACACATACACAACAGCCCCTTTTATATGAACGTGGAAGAGTCCTAAATATTCAGTAGACCGCAACCCCGACCAATTTTACCCGTTATTAATTTCAATAGGATTTTATGACATGCAAAGGGACAATAAACGGAGCACATAATGTTCCTGAAATGTGTTTGCGCACTTCATTTCGCTTTTTAAATAACATTTTTAACAATCGTTTCTAGTTTTCTCTTTAAATTGGAATTTAACTAGTATTTTCCTCACGTAGAATTATATAACTTTGTTCATATCGATGTCATCATCATCAACTAACTACCCATCCATTCAGTCGTGTATATTCTTGGCTCCATAACTTCTTCTTTCTTGGTTTACAGTGTTTTTATGGAGATTTTCGAAACATTGCACGGGTTTCCTGGCGAGTTGAGACATTTTCATCCCCCTAGTTTCTGTGACTTTTTTTTCGATTGTTTGTTGGCAGCTATATATTTCATGCCACAATACGTTTTCCATGAGGGTGGAAAAAATTTAGGAATGAGACGAAAAATTATGAAAGTCAAGTCAGTTTGGAAGGCGATGCTCGACGCAAATTAGAACAATGAGTGTAAAATGCTGTGTATAGAGAGACAAGTAAAAAGGATCATATAAATGTAAATTTCACATAAAGTGAACACAACTCGTTGTAATATTGCACAGATTTAATAATAATGGTTCACTAGAAATTCGAGCTTATTAAAACTTGTACAAAACTAGCATCTTCATGTAGTATTATGAAAGTTGAACAATAAGACATGGGATTTCTTGTCATTTCACAGGATCTGTTTTTCTAGGATGGAAAAGTGGAGCAACAGTTTATTATTAAAACGTAACTTAATACAACATTATGTCAAAATAGAATAACGGGAATACACAAAGTGTTATATCACATGATGCACGAATGTATGCAGCGGAAAGTACAAAGCGTGATTTTCCAACTCACCAACCCTTCAATGGTGCCTGTTTTCTGTTTCGCTTTTCTTTATAAATATACAGGGTGGTGATGCAGTTTAGTTCGGGGAAAATTATATAAATGATAAAAAATTAAATTTTCCAGATAAATGCTATTCTAATGTTTTTCTTCATGACATATTTTTCTGAAATACCTCAAATTGATAGTCGATAATTTTTTAGTTAATTGACCAAAAAACATGAAAAAGAAGCCGATTTCTGAATAAGGACATTCACATTGTGCAGTCCTGTATATATTTTTGTGACGAGTTAAGATTATTCCGTGCAATTTGCTCTTTGCCAGAGAAAGGGGCGAACAATGATGATTATTTCTATCGCATCGCACTTGGCAATATATAAGAAATAGAAAGGATAGTGAGAGACCAACACAAAAGCGAAGAGACGAGATAAAACAATGGGGAATCAACTGTACACACACGTGAAATCCTTTCATAAAACGTGTACACACACAAGAGAATTGTGAATATAAGTGCATCATCATTTAAATGCAAAACCCTATCTCGGTGGTTTCTTCGTTGATGTGTTGTTTCATTTTTCTTATCATTCAGTCGCTTTATTATTAGACGAACGTTTTACGTGGATATTTTTTCTAAAATACCAAGAGAGTAAATTAAGATGTCCAATTTGACACCTGAATGTCTCTGATGGCGATCAGAAAAGTTTGACTACCCATAAAACACTGTGTTTTCCTTTTTCTATTGTATTTCCCAAACAATTTTCATATCAAAAGTTGTGAAAAACTTTTTAATGCTTTCAACTTGGCGTGCCACAGATTTTAGTAACAAAGTGATTTTTCATATGCGTTTGAAATATGTTCAAGTTTTTAATGAATTAATGGATACAGTTTCTTTTTTCATCAGCTCATCATAAAGTTTACGTTCCAAATAAATTATTCCCACTTACCTATATTGTAGATAGTTATGATGTAATTCCAACTAAAATATTGTTGGCAACACGTTTCTATATGAACTTTTACAGCAAACTTTATTATAACAATTTTCGGAATATGTAATGGTGGAAGGTGGAAATTTGGGGAAAATTTAATAGCACATACAAAGTGCATTGTATATTAAGAAAAAGGATGTGCGAATTTGGATGGTGGCGAGTGTGGTGCCAAGAGGGTAGATGCAGTGTGCGGTAAATGATGCATAAAAATAAATATCCTATACACAAATGAAGGGATGAAACACATATACAAGGACCTTAGGACCATTACTATCGCATCGTTACCCCGATTTTCACTTTACTTACAAGGCGAACGTGGAAAGCAATGGATTTGGGAAGCAAAAAGAATTTCTCACACAAATCTGTGAGGGGGAATTACGTTTAAATATTTTGACATTTACAATAAAAGCCAACAATATTCGTGTACACGGTGTATACATAATTTTCCATTATGTAAAATAAAAACAGTTTAAGAATGTAAATGTATGCGTGGGTGGCGGCAGGGAGCAGGACGACTACAATTACACATGGATATTTCCACAGAAAATGCTTTCGGGTTTTGCGACCACAAACCGCATCAACGTTCGTTGCCATCCATATATATTTACAATGGGGAACAGGGGCCGCCGCCATCCACTAACCGCCTCTCTTTCACTTCTCCTCCACACAGTTGTGTGTCACAACTTTACTATAAAACAGCAGCTGTAATTGACTAAAATTATGCAACCGCATCTTTTCGACCCGAATATATACATACACCCCCTCATGCTACCCCACAATTCAACAAATATTCTAATTTATTGTTTTTCTCATTTATATAGTGCTTTGTTTCAGATATATATAGGGTGGAACAGTTGAGACAAACTCAATTGGTTTTTATAATGTAAAATTAAATGCCAAAATATTTGAAATCTCCATTTTCATTTGCACTCAATCTATTACACCCTGTATATGTGGCATTATTGATGAAATATAGGGGGGTTCGACTGTACAGAATCGTCCCCTTTGATGTTGGAAAATCACGCACAGAAAGAAAATGAAAATAGGCCGTTTGTCGCTCTCTCAATTTTACTAGATTTGTGCGCGCTTTTTTTTTCGGGTGAAAAGGCCCCCCGGAAAGGCTCTATTCTGTTTCCTTATCAAATTTCCAATTTGTTTTTGTCCTGCAGCGGCCACTGATTAAAACTGACACTTTCTACCAACTGAATCGGTGTGTGTCTGTGTGTTATTTTTAGTGAAACTCTGGGGATCGTGTGATAAGCTGTCGATAGTCGTTCGAGATGAGGTGGCGATTTGACCGATCCCCCGAGTCAGCTTCTTCAATTTCATCAAGTCCCCAAGCGGCCAACACCACCAATAAGAATGTGTGATTTCAATTCGAAAGAATTTGTCTCGGAGTTGATCAGTTCGAAGCCTCATTTGGGGATTCACAACTTTAACGAATTTGTTTGATTATTTAAAAGATACTGTGCGGTCCGCGGTCTCCAATGGAACTCGCTAGTGAGTAACTTTTGGAATTTGTTGATTATAACAACATTGACAATTTTCTATAAAAATAAAATTTGGACAAAGAAAACACAATCACTTTTTATTTTCCCTTAAAGACATTAGCACTAATAGAATTCTTTGCATATTTCCTTTCATAATAACTTGTGTAACATGACTAGGGTCACGTCAACATTAATTTTCAGTATTAAGCTTCAAAGCAATTTATTGATGTAAGGAGTATGGGTAATAACATTGCCTCTTATACTTATGTTCTAATTAAATTTAGCTCCTTTACCGTATACATAGTACAGAGTCTTTTGATACAATATTAGAAAAATCTTAGTATACCTATACTCGTGTAACGGTAATAGTTGGTATACTCTCATATTACGAATATAAATTTTTAAGAAATCGGTGAATGCGCCACGTACAAAGTCAATATAAAAATTGAAAAACCGCATAGAACAGCTTCCTCTCCGATGTGCACTAGTGGAATTAAGGGGAAATTTTATGAAAACAACAATGGGGTAGTAAGTGCACTTATCAAACTTTAAATAATGATGTTTTAGTAGCTAGTTGAGTACTAATTTTAAACATTCTGTTGCTAGCATTACAAACTCAATGAAACTGAAAACAAATCTTCCAACACATTAGACTTTCGATAATTTTTTGCTATTTATAAAGAACCAATGGTTCGTTAATTATTTAATAAAATCGACAAAGTGTAAAGAGGTGTGAATGTGAGCGTTATTAAATCCCTATCACATTTGAATACCTAGTTTGATGCAATTATTAAAATAAGATTGTGAACAGTAAAGATTTGCTTTTTAGGTAGTTATAAAGTCAAATTTCGGCATTGACTTTGTGGATGATGGTGTCACATTGGTTTGGTCTGTGTGTATTGTTTATGCTTGGTTTGGAAAGCAACTCAGTCGGCCGGTAAATCACCCACATAATTAACATACACGTATACATATATGACTATACCGCCTATACACACCCAGCCCTAATTGCAACTTTTCAATCAATGCTTGTGTATACAGACGAATTTACAACGAAAGTAAATAAAACATATGTAATGTCTATAGTGTAAATATTTGGTTTTAGTACAAAATTGCAATGCTAGGTATTGGTTATTTGTGCAACCTCTACCTTTTATATTTGACTGATAGGTAATCATTTTTCGGTTATTATTCACTCGTTGCAATTTAATTAAATGTTGCAAGTTACAATGGACACTGTGATCAACAGATGGCGAGTCTGTATACATTTTACCAATCATATTAACAAAATGTCCAGTTTGGCCAGTTTTTCCTCAAAGTCTCCCCTTAAAACTGTTTTTTGGTTGTCAATTCAAAATTGATATTGCACAATTTTATTTCAAGATTTTCTAAAATTTCATGTTTTTAATTTTATTAGATGAATTTTTAAGCTTGAAAATTGCATAGGAAAGGCTAAAAAATGTGAATGAAAAAAATATATTTTTCCTTTTTGACATATCAAAAGAAAATGTGAAATGATAACTTGTCTGTCTTCTGTTCCGCATTTTTTCCACACACAAAAGTGAAAGAACATGATAGAAACGCCCAACGGCAAATATATACAATAATACACGCAAACAAAATATAATATTACGACATGCAAACTAGAAAAAAAAATGTAATAAAAAGACGAATATGTTGCCACCCCCCGTTATAAAAGAGGAACTTCGAATAAATGACAAAAATTGCCGTATTTATTGACCACTGTGTTGAACAATAACTCGTCTATTTCAGTGGGAACATAAAGTACGAGCCAATTTCAGGGCGTTTTTTGCCCACTTATATCTCCTCATCTCGTAGATGTGCTTTATCTTTTTTAAACTTGTATCTTGGGAAGCATTTAAATCGAATGATGATCCAATTACATTACGACGATCCGGGAATGGATAAAAATGTATATATATCTAACAAGGGCGGTTATTGTCTCATCCCCATTTCTCGGTTGTCCTTAACAAATGCTATTGATATTATATTTATATAAAATTATGTCGGATGTTGGCTTGTTTTTGGCTACAATGTTTATACGGTTGATGTTTCAATGGGGACATTTACCAACATAGGAAACAAAACTCTAAACACAGATATACTGAAATAGTCATAATACAAACACAACTATTACTATTGTTGTCTACTAACTATTGTTAACTGGGTTTGTTAGAAAATTTAACTGTGTCAGGATACCTGCCTGCTATTCCGACATCCACACAGAAGGCCTTTCGACTTGTCTCTCGTTCTTCTTCAATAGTTAGTTTTTCCAACATTGTGAAATTAATAAAATCACTTTTTAAGTGAATAATGAAGCGCGTTATTCAATTCTCACGGCCGTAAATACCAAGGCGATTATATTATCTAAAATTAATAAACTAGCTAGAAGAAGACTGGAAAAAGGATCGACTAAATGGAATAACGGAATATTCGGTTTAAAAAACATTGTGGTACACCATCTGCTAGTTTCCTTATTTTTCTTGTTGTTTTTTTCGTTTGTCGACCATTGCATGGGCCAAAAACCGAACAACAGTTGGCATATTGAATAAGGGGGATTAAAGGTAATTCTGGGAAGAATTCTTCTTTTTGCAGCTTGAAGGTACACCAATATGTGTAAAACCCTTTTATATTTTTAATAATAGTGAATGGCAAAAAGGTCGACAAACTTATTATTTAGTTTACCTGGGAAATCTTCAAACAGGGGTAAGAAAAAAAGTTTGAAATTAAAATTTTATGTGGACTTTTTGTGAAATAAATTGTGCAAAGCAAGCATGTTTAACATGATGCTTTCAAGTGTAATTGAAAGTAGCAAAGACAAAATCGAGATTAGAATTCAATCTTGAGAGTATAAATGAAAGAACAACACTTGTTGGCATTTTAAAATGTGTAATCAGAAGGGAAATGAACGCGTGTGTTGGCTATTTTGCTACTGGTATCTGTGATTTGATTTTCAACCTTATAGAACTATAGTCGATGAGGGAATAAGAATTATCGTAGATTAGATGCGTCTATGTGTGGGTATTTATTATAGTTTAACTATAGACAAGAAGCTGTCATATTACAGGTATGATTTATGCAAAATATATGCTAAATAAATAGCTCCAATTAGCATTGTTAAATGTCCCGGAAATTTTCTATAAAATTGACGTTTTCCATACTATTATCTCAAACTGTTCTCTTTAATATACATTAATTAAAATAATGTTTTTACATGAATTGCAAAGAGTTGGTGTCAATTCATGTGAAATTTCAAACTTCTCTTAGTTATTATTATGTAACTGTTAATAAATAAACTAAGCAGGGTGCATTGGTTGAAAAAGCCTTTTATAAATAATTAATTATTTGTAAAGGATGAAAAGTTTTATAGTACGCAAACTTCTCAACCTATATATTTACGTAAAAGTTTTGTAATAGTTATTAAATTTTCATTCGAACAGAAAATGTAAGAAAAGAAATTATTTTCAGTAGGAAAACTGCACTAGTATAGTTTGTCCAAACTGGGAACCGTGTAGGATTCTTCTTTATTTTATTAAAAAAGTTTATGAATTAATCATGTTAATTAGTCTTCAAGTGTCTTAAAATCATTTAATTTTAGAAAAGAACATTCTCATGTTGTTTAAACCATACATAACACGTAGTCCATTCTCCTTATCGATGCATTAAATTCGCAATTTAGTAACGAGATGTGAAAAATCCTTCCACCGACAACTAATCTCATACTGACCATATGTTACAGGAAATTAGTGATTTTGAAGCCTTAATAAAATTTCTTCTGGATAAATTATATCCGGCCTGAAAATGACTAGATCAATAAATGCAGTACACCAATTAATTAACAACAAATTAAAATGTAAACATAAAATCCGAATGTTATGTTTTGGATTTTGAAAATTAATTAATACCCGCAAGAACACATAAAATTCGCGAATCGGACATAATTATAAATTCTCTTCTTTGTGTGATGCTTAAATGTAATTGTTGATAATTAACTTAACGGTATTATTATGATTACTGTTTGCTATTGGAATGGGTTTAAGGAAGAAGATGATGTAAGAAGTATGCAGGTGCAAAATGTAATGGTCCATTAGTTGCACCAGATCAAGCATCTTTCATTTCACTTCGTTTATGAATTAATAATAATGGCCACTTCTAACAAAACTGCTGGTAAAGAGCAATGGGAAAAAAACCGTTCCGTCTATACGCAATTTATTGTTCAATCAATTAATTGACTCGGATTCAAATCGATGTTGATTTACATTTCCTAGACAAGTTTTTTCTCTCTTTCGCATTCGTATTTTTTATGTAAATTAGATCGTTTTTTTCTCTCGTACAAAAAAACCGGTTGGTAAATGCCTATAAAAATTGCTAATGAACTCACATATGAGTTCGACCCTTGCAAGTATCACGTGTTAAACTGACCCCTTCATTGTCACTGTTTCCATCTTTCGATACAAAAACGAACTAATCGCAAAATTGATTTATTTCTTTTCGATTCGGAAACATTAATCTTCACTTACCATGTGCGCTGTTGAACTGCATACATAATGAACTGTGTATATAAAAAGTGCACAGGGATTTTGATTTCATTTACATCTTATTATCATTTGAAATACATTTAAATTGTGACAAATTGGAAAAATACTTTTTTTATACAGCAAACAAAAGCGTTTACACCCTCACGAGTTAATGGACGCCGTTCGATTGGATTTTATGTTTTTACAACTGTTTGCTCTGTAATTATTTGCCCGCGGGCAAATAATTACCCTATATACCCTCATGTGTATACAGGGTGTGCAATTGATACAATAACTCTGATTCACCCTGTATAGAGATGTGCACACTAATTGTAAATGGGAAGCATTTGAACGGAATAATAAATAATAAGTAAATGGCAAGAAAACTTGTTATAAATTCCTATATAAAAGAACCTTTCACTATGAACTTGAACTTGTATGGTGCTGTTGTTGCTCTTGATCAACATTTATTCTACAGCTTCACCTTTTCGCACTGTTCACTTTTCTTGTCATTTTATTTACTAACATACAGTTGTGTTTGTATTAATGAGAAAGAATGGACGATAAGGTCGGAAAAAATAAATGTAATCTTGAAATTTGACTTGTTTCCCGTGATCGTGTTGTTAAATAAATAATTTTTATATGGGTACCGTTACATATAAATTACGATTTTTATATTTGAGCGATGCTAGGCCACTTTTTGTCATTAGAATTTCTCGCGTTCACGTTCACTCTTTATAAAACAAGTTCTAAGACAGCTAATTGACTTTTTCTGTAATAAAATCACGTTGCAGGTATGATTTAATTAGTTTAACATAAAATTTTCGATTATGAACTTGAATGACTGTCCATTTGATTTATTTCGTTGGTTAGCAAGTTTTTTGTATATATGGAAAACGGAAAATACCAGCGAAAATTTTTGTTACATCCAAATCGGTAATAAATCATCTTACATGTGTCATATAAAACGCATCAAGATATCAAATGGTGATTTAAAAATGACGAACTTGTTCTTATAACAATGGACATTTCACATAATCAATTCAGGTTTTGTTTTTTAACTGTGAATTTAATGCGTTATTGCATTAATCAAAAATTTCATTTTGTTTAAGACGATAGTCGGGTGTGTACACAATCCTTCTCTCCATTTAAAAACTTAATGCCTTCGTTAACGGTACATAAACTTGCATATATACATGTGGATGCTGTGTAAAATTATTTCTTAAACCTATTGCCAACAACAACATTATTTAATAACATGGTAAAATCTTTTCACTTTAGAATATAATAAATTGCTATTTTTATATATGGACGTGTTTGGTGTATGTACATAAATTATGCAATTATTGGGCGTTTTTTCGTTCAATTCGTTTCTAATATACATATGTGTGTGTGTGTGGTTGGTGAGAGCAGGGAAAACATACTTTACTATACAGAGTGAGCAATTATAGATCCTCCTCATTCTACCGAGTCTCAAATTTAAAATCAATTTTTTTTGCAAGTAAATCAAAAATTCTTTCTTCTTATATTAAAAATGTGTAAATAAACTTAAAAAGTTCTTAACATATTTTTTTCATATTTTTTTATTCATTAACGAAAAAGTTATCGACTATCGATTTTTAGATCCTTCCGAAAAATTTTGTTCACTTCTAAATAATTGCATTTTTCTTAAAATCCGTTAATTGTACGAAAAAATGTAAAAGACAAAAGAGTTTCCTGATTAAATTTCCTATAAAACGCCACCCCCAATGAACAAAGGTTCATCAAACTGTTACACTCTGTACAAACGTATAGTGCGATTTTTCTGATATTGCAAATAGAATGAAAAAGGTTAAAGTACCTCACTGATGCATGTCTAATACATTAACCATTACACAACCGTAATATCTACATGTAAGTATATCTTCTTTTCCCTTTTAAACGTTTGTACATACTGATTATTACTGGTTATGTGCATGATTACAGAATAAGGTAAATGATTTTTCTTTAATTCCGTTTTAAACACCAGCCATAAGCGAAATAATTAAGACAACAAATTCGTTTTTTTTTGTTATAGATTCTCTTTTGGTCGTGTGTGGTCATCACCTTCTATGTGTGAAGATAAATTAACGTTAAGGTCAACGTATAAATTGATATAAAACCAAATTTCATTTCCATCTATTAAATCTATTTGAAAAAGGAGTTCACAAATTCAATTTGTTATTTAACTATTATTATAGTGTCAATTAAATTGGATTGTAAACAGTTATACATCTTAAGAGTTTTGCATAAATTCCCCAAACTATAGGCTCAAAGCAAACACGATTGAAGCGACTTTCAATACTTTAAAGGAAAAATAAATAATCGTGAACTATATGGTTTGTTTCCTCTTTTAACTGTACAATCCAACCACATAGAACGAAATAACAATTTTCATGGGCGTTACTCGTCTATACAATTACTGTAAGAACATTTACATTTGCACCTTTTCGAAACATATAACAAACTTACCGTTCCTTATCTACAATCGAACAATTGTTTTAACTGTTTCGCTACATGTTTGCGAGTGTTTTCATGTTAATTGGATCATTCGGAAGTTTTGCTCCTTTTTCGGACATCAGCAACTTTGTTTAAATCAATCACTAAATGGAAATTGGAATGTCAGTCAAATATAAGAAAAGTTTCGACGCATAAATCATGTAAACTAAATTTATTTTATTTTCAACAATAAATAATTTATAGTATAATTGTTCATATCCGATTAATTAAATTGTATGTATATAGAAAAAATATTGGATTTTAAATGCTTTGTTGTTGTTCAACTTGCCATGAAAATTTATTAGCAGATATCTATTTAGGGGAATGTTAACAAAATTGAACTGTGGTTAAATGTTACACGCGATTCCCCTGCACTGTGTCAAGTGTCACTTAACTTTTTTATTGTCATTATAAAAAGTGTGTAAATTTATGGGGGATGGTGGATTTGGAAATTCGTTATCGATTGTAAATCGTGTAAACACGTGCGCGGCTTGAAAACGCGCCAATAATGTTAAAGAATGTTTTAATAGGAAAACGTGTGTATCTATCTATTTTATCGCAGTTATAATAATAAATAAGGAGTTATAGAATTAATGTTAGCGATTGAATGTTTACAATGTCGTTAACCATGTGAATTTACCTGTACAGTTCATCAGATATTGAAATTATATGGTAAATAATGCTACCTATTCAACTTACTTTACTATACTTAACTTTACCATATTCAGATTAAACTATTATAATAAACCTATACGTTTATGGATTTAGAGAAGAAAAAATGCTGTCATGATTTATTGAATTGCGTTAAATAATTACATTTTTACTCGATTTTTATTCGCCCCAACTTAAATTGAATAAAATAAAATATAATAGGCAATTTAAATTCAATTCAATATTTGTTTTCCATTTACAATTGGATCGTATTATAATAGTATTTTGTTTATTTAAAATTATTTATTAACAATTTTCCCTCTCGACGTATTGATAATTGTCTGTTGGATATTACTTTGGGCATCATATAGAAATTGTTTCCTCATTGATACCATAAATTCCTCAGCTTTAAGTGTCCGGTTTGAACGTTATCTAAACTATTTCACACTTTACAACAAAGTGTGATATTGAAGTGATGGCATAGTGGAGAGAAAAACTATAGACTATAAAGTGAAATTCATTAGATGTGATTGTCTTGCACTTTTATGGTCGTCTCTTGGGATGAATTTCCTTCTATTCAATATGGAGAGAAGACAGGGTTGGATGGGCTTGTTAAGTTTTTGCGATGGGAAGCATTATAAGGCTTTTTTGACAATAACAAGAAATAAACACTCTTATTTTGACTATTTTTTGACTGTTTATCAAAAAAATATTATAGTAAACAAGGTAAAATAGATATGCTTTTTGCTTTTTTACATTTCTATTTTTTTTGAACAAACAACAACTTTATTAAATTTACCTTGATTGGTGATAAGACATGGGTTTATTGAGTCTGATAAGCAAACAAGACAATGATCTTAAAAGTGGGGCCTGTATACAGACGAGCAGAAAGTTGCTCAAATATGTTTTCTTTGATTATTAAAGTTTGGGACCATCTCAATTCTTTTACACAGTGCTTAAACGTTGTCTAAGGAATACTTGAAGATCAAGGAACTAATAAGATTGTTAATTCCTTCCCATTTTTTAAATTATGAATTGTGGAATTTGATCGTAAAGAGAAAGGTTTGATGACAGTAGGTAAGAGAGAGCAATGAACTTGTTTCAGAATTTTTTTTAATCGTTAATTACTAATTGATAATCACGATTTAAACTTGAATATTTTCTATATGGCTGAAACATGATTTCTACAAATTGTAAGAAGATGATGCAATTGTAATTATTTGAATGGAATTGCAGGGTTGGGTCCTCTGTTTAAATATATCGTTTGTGTTGGTATATATTCGACGGAACTGGGTAGGGTTCAATTATTGTTGTATAGGGCTTGTCTCTCAGTTCACTTTGACCTCGATAACAGTCGACCCTTTTCACTGGTCTTTTACCAACATGCATTATCGTGAAATGATTATGTTCAACGTTTCGGAGTTTGCAAACTTCAGCCAGCGAAGTGAGGATAGCAGGGTCCCTATCCCCATTTCGCACGCCGATTTAAGGACGACCAAGTTTTTAATACACGATTCAAACCTCCACACGAATATCAGAACTGATATTCCGATGGATAATAGACAACATTAAACATTTACATTAATTTGTAATAGCGGTGTGTTTGTTTACCAGCCAATATGTTTACATAATATGCATGTTGTGTGTTGCCATTTAAAAGCAAA
Organism: Silvanus unidentatus; assembly: GCA_963930825.1. Lineage (NCBI taxonomy): Eukaryota > Metazoa > Arthropoda > Insecta > Coleoptera > Silvanidae > Silvanus > Silvanus unidentatus. Next base: position 27,063,090 of record OZ005758.1, on the reverse strand, counting down.
ATGTCAGCAAACACACGGTGCATTGTAGCAATTCAAGCGGCAAGGTTAATAACGGAAGGACTTGTAACTGTCATTTTAATTTTTTTTAAATAAGATGACAAATTTCGCTTATGATTGATGACGAAACGTAGAGGAAGAAATCGAAATGACATCACTCTTGTCAAATCAACGATCCAACCTTGTTCCTATATGAACCTTGACAAGTCCAATAGCACTGCATGCTCTAAATTAGGCACTTTTCAACATTTCGAAGGAAGAAAGTCACCGTAATCATCATTTAGCAAGTATTGTATACACACAGAAAGAAAAGCTCCATACACTAGATATAATTACGCAATGATTATAACAAAATATGATTATGTATTTTCACCGTTGACAGTGCAATTATGTCTACAAGGAAGCAATTTGAGTCGATCTAATAATGGAGTGGTTCACGCTAATAATAATAAGAGAATCTATAGTGTATATAGAGGTTTGGACCTGCAGGCTACGAACTACTTAAAAATGTATTATCTTGTGAGTTGTTCGGTCCATATTATGGCCTCGGAGGGAATGTTGTCTTGTATGTGTGGAGAAGAGATGGTCGTTCATCTTTAAGAGTAAGTTGGTTACATTGTGCCACTGCAATACGCCAGTTCGTCGTGAATTCAGGAACTGGCTGTTTTATAATAACTTGATGGATGGGATGAATGATTAATATCCAATGGTAATAAAAGCGGCATTGGAAATGGACTTTTTTTTCTGCCCCACCACACACTCTATTATTAATTTACCATTCATCCGGTTGTGTTAAGAAAAACCATTTTTATATACGTTGAATAAGGGTGATAAAATATAATTCTTCAGGATGTAAAAGAAAACCTTTACATGACAAACAAAAAAAATCGTACATGGATTTTTTCAAACTTGTCCCTTCCTATAGAAATATGATTCCCATTGAACCAGTTTTCTCGTCTTTGTCAAGATTTATGGGGTTATATTATAATACCTCTAGTGGTTGGGTTTGTGTAAAAGAAGAGTGAACCATATTCCATTGTGTATCCGGTTCCTCTTCTACCTTTTAACCATCGTGCGTTTTTTTCGTTTTCTTTATACTCTCAAATGAAAAAAATCAACATATTCATTTGTTGGAAGGGAAAATCGTGTTTGGTTTACTCCGGCTTATAATCCGATCCTTTGATTTACGAAAACGTTCTTTTTTCTGTTCATTTACGGGAAATTGTGATGAAAAACACAATTACCTGCCATCTGTCTGGGGCAAGATTTTGAAGAGTGATTTTATTTATGTAAATATTGACAAGGGAGGCAATTAGAGACAGCAGTGGCATAGATGAAGGGAATAAACAACAGAGGCGCATCATCGGACAAATTGAATATCTGTGCTTAATCTTCAAACACAATCCAATCATAATAAGTTTTTAGTTGACAATAAAGTTTCATCAGAATTGGTTTTCTTTCCCGCAGGCTCACAAAAAAATAACCGAATCATAATTGTCATTAGGTGTAAAGTTTCTTTTAACACAATACACACAGAGAGAGACGCATTTTGAAATCGTTAGATATAAATGTAACAAAGTTTCCAATCTTACCCTCTCAGGACACAACAAGATATAAAAGGAAAATTATATTGCCGGTTGGGAAAGTTTTGCGGTTGTTGTAAAAATTTTTTTTGTATATAATATGATGTGAAAACAAAGTTAGGCACTATATAAAATAAAAGTGAATGGGTCAGTAGTTCGTTTCTATTTTTTTCTCTCTCGATTATTATTTAGTATTATACAGGATGTAACAGATTGCGTCACAAACTGAAATGGTAAATTTTATTTAATATCTCCTGAATGAATAAAGTGGCAAAATATCGGATAAATCCATTGCCTCTAACATGACTTTCTGGCAAAGGGGTGGCTTATCCAGTTTATTATTTTTAAGGGGCTGGTGTTGGTGAAATTTTAACTTCAATCAATGCATTAAAAAATTTTTTATCCCACAACAAACTGTTTTCAAGAAAAATGTAATCTTATTGTATTTTGACTAAATTTGTTGACTTTTTATTTAATGCTCCAAAAAATCTGAAAAAAATTCTATTTCTTGTAGGTAAAGTTCTTAAGTTCTTTGTAAGTATATTTAAAAAGTTTTAAAACAAGGAAAAGCAGTATTTTTAAAATTTGTGAAAAAAATAGGTAACATTAAGTTTGAGACTCGGTAGAATGACACTGTCACACACACTGTACACTGTAAGAGAAAGCGCAGCACAACGATCCCATTTGAAATTTGTGTCCATATGTCAGTTTTCCCATCATATAATCATAGTCTAGAGATTCGCGAATCAACTTAATAAAATGACCGCATTTGCATAGTAAATAATTGGTGTGCTGTAGAGTTGAAGTTTTGTGTAGTGTGCGTTCCACATCACACACAGTGGAATAAAATGAAAATTGGAGAAACAGAGAAAAAAGTTGTTTAGAATTTAAAATTGCTTAGGGCGGACAACCCTGGTAGAGAAACCTCCATTCTAATGATAAATTACTACATGTGGATGGTTGAAAAAAAACGAGAGAAGAGAGAAGAGAGCGCGAAAAATAAATTGGTGCCAGTTGGAAATAAATTTTATTCTCCATTGTAATAATATTATGTTATTAAATTAATTTTTTGCAAATTATGTGTCTTTTGTCGATAATGGAAAAAAGTGCACTGTTTTTAAATGCAAATTCAAATTAAAGGAAACACTTTCAATTTCATTTTTTAAATCTAATACACTTCTCTTTTAATATCCTGTACATTTAAACTCAATTATAAACGTATAGTGTTTAGTTAAATATTCTCACGTAAATAATTTCAGTATCAGGAAAGTGCTATCTAATTTAATTACTAATTATTACACTTGTATATGTGGATCTAAGCGTATATATACATTACCTACATCGATAAATCTATAATAACGTAATTTATATTTCTCGATATACGTGTTTACATTAAACTCATCCATGTAATTATTCTAAAAGTTTACAATTTTTTTTACTCTGTGGGCAAATTCAATTTACACAAATAATTAAGTTGACTGTACATAATCCCTAATCGAGCGCGTATATATATGAAATTTATAAAAATTATGAAAAGATGAAAGTTCGTTAATGGAAATCGATTTAATTCATAATGAATATATAAAACACACTTGCCAACAGGTAGGACGTTAAACATTTTAACACTCGTGGAATGTTTTAATATTGCAATAATTATTTTCAGGGCAGAATTTTGTGGGGGAGTTTGGAAAAAAATTTGTAAATGTTGTTATAAAATATAACAGTCCATTAACTCTGAATAATAGAGATTTTTAATTCGCATTTTTCAAATTAATTCCAGTCCGAAAAGATGATGGATATTTGAAACTGGCACTTCTTTTATTATGATTTTTTTAAACAATTATTACAGTTGCATTGTTGGAACGATAAAGAGGTGTGGCCCCACCTTTATGCAAGCCAATATCAGTCGTCTATTAGTTTTTTATAACTGTCCAAAGGAGACTCTCTTGTTGTTGTATAAGGCAAAGCGTACATTGAACCTCTCACTTCACTCTTCTTTTATACACAACCGTTTTTTCGCCATTTATTATTAGTATTTTATCGCTGTGAGGATATTGTAATAATAAATTCGTCATTTACATCAATTTGTTTAAAAGACGATGTCTTTTAATTTGGTTTTTTGAAATCTACCACTCACGACTTGGAAATTTACGTACTTAAATGTCCATTTGGAAGTTTTTATTTTAAACATTAGTAATTGGCCATTGAAAAAGAACGTAAAGGATTTATTCAGTTTTTTCTTTCAAGTACCTAGTTGAAATGTCGTATAGGCATACTTTTTATGGGGATATTAAGTTTGAAGAGCAAATTTTTCGCTAATTTTAACATTCATACAACAATATTGTCGGATTTATGAGATTTACCTTTTTGGAATTGCTTTATTAGATCTATAATTGGCAATTCTTTTATATCTTAAGGCCGACACAGAAATACTCACCGTTTTGAAATGAAATCCGAAAAAATTTCTACCTGTTTTGAATGTTTGTTAACTTTAGAAAACTCGTGAGTCACTTTTTAAAGCAAAATCACGACAAATTTTAAAGATTTCTTCCAGAACCAAAGAGAATATATATTTTATCACAGCAGACAAAACACAGTATACATTTCGCAGGAAATCGAAATATTGTGCGAGACGAGCACACAATAATCCATCGATTCCGATCTAATCTAATGTAGTAGAAGAAAATCTTCCACTCTCTCCCAAGAAATACTTGAAAGTCATGTCGTTTTACCACGAAGATTAGCATAGTAACGGCACTAGACCGGAAATAAAATAGTCACCAGCAGCAATCCATTTATATATCAGGACAGAATTGGTTTCCTTTCACCCTTCATGTCATTCAAATTACATTGAAAACAATCATTTAAGCTATATTTAAAGTATGTGTGTGTGTGTCGTCCGTTCCCATCAATTTTCCCCCAAAATGACAGGGAAAACTTGTTTGGAATTCCCTTAGGGTCGAATATTGGTGTCCTGCAATCAATTTTCCGACAATAATTGCGATGAACCGAAATCTATACAACCCCCGCCCCCCCAAATTGCATTCTTTCCAAACTGTTGATGATGGAAAAAATGTGCCACAATCCACATATGTCTCTGTGTGTTGAAATTGTGAGCCTGCAGGCCGGGACAAGTGCAATTTGATATCAAATCAACACAATTTGCACCAGTTACGACCTAAACGCACCACAATTTTTCACTGCCTTTCGGAAAAGCACACACATGTGGTGGTAATTATGTTAACAATGTACAAATGTTAAAATTAACCACCATGAAGTGTGAAATTCATTTAAACAATTTCATAGTTTTGTTGTTCCGAAACATCATAATAAAATAGCATTTTAACGGTTTATTATCATAATAAACTTGTAAATAGAAAAAAAATACAACAATAAAAATTTGTAAACACATCCATGTGATTTTCACTTTTTTATTATTTTTCCATTTTTTTCACTGTGATTTTAATCAGTTGTTTTAATGATTTTTCTTAAGAAAATGCGATGGGGCACGAAATCACTTCATTCGACCTCATTTTACTGCTTATTAAACACACAGTGTTAAAACTAAAAAAACGCAGGAAGAATATGATGGCAAATGATCCGGCACCGCATTTTATATAAAAATTTACGTACCGTGGAATTGATTTTCATTTTCGCTGGAAATCCGTTTATTTATTGTCGATTTTTAATCTTTAGTTACAAATCAAGATTTTGCGACAGTTAATGGACAAGTTGCAATACTAATGTCAACAATTTATTGCTCTTGAAAAGCAAACACACAATTTAAACAGTGGAACATTGAAGAACATCTCGTGTGAATTGCGGTAAATTTTGAAAATCGAATCGCTGTTGATGTGCACATTTCCATAGGCCGGGACTAGTGCAATATTTCGAATAAAAAACAATATTGTCACGCATCACGGACTACAGAATGCACACACACATAAAAAGAGTAAGTTGTTAAAGAAAAACACCGTAATAATTATCGAAATAATGTGGATGCGATTTTAAATGTTGATCGTAAAAATCTACGTTTGGTCTTCTACATGACCGAAAAGTTATTTGCATTCCATTGAGTGGAACTGTTTGTGCAAGAGATGGACGGACGGTGCTGTTGATGAGTGTGAATAAATATTTTTCAACTTGGCCACTAACGGTAAAAATTCATTTCGTTTAAATTGATCTGGACGTTTTCGTATTTGCAATGTCCAAAAACGTAAATAATTAACTTTTTCACTAACTGTTCAATTTCCCTATGTAATCACTTTTTCTTCTACAATTTTTTTTACTTTCAAATTGAAAATTAAGAAAAACTCTACAGCAATACACACCGTACAACACATTCGAGAGAAACCGGTATTGTAACTGTTAAATTGATATTGTTTGAAACTGTTAATTTTCTTTAATGCTCCTCTCTTCTGGCTAGATTTCATATTTTCATCGGTATTAAACGAGAGAGTGATGATATTGATGTGTAAATATCAATCAATTGGGACTAATAAGAGTCGCATCTGTATACACACAGTAAAACGACAATGAACCTTTTATTAGTCTCTGTATTAGAAAAAAAAGAATCACACAATTGCCTGCATTATTATTGAAAGAAAGTATTGCGATTTGCACAAAAGTGCGTTCAAGTACAATTTCCTCTCTTTGCCGACCATCTGCACTGATAAACGCTCGATTTTATCTCCTACATAATCAAACACTAAACCATACTACTGACTCAGCTGCTATAATTAGACTTTTTCAACACTTGGGACCCATATTGATGTATGAATTTATGGTCCACATCCATTGGGAATCATTTACCAAAAGAAATGTTAATTCGCTATCTATTTTCCAAAACAATTATCCATAAATTAAGCGAGAATGAGAGTTGAAACACTGAATTTATTGCCCGACCTGACATAACAGCATTTCTTAAAGAATTACATAAATGAATGATTCATTGTGGGGGTCAAATATGTATGGTCACTGCACTACTACAGCACGATTACTACAAAAACACAATTCATTTGTAAATGAAATTGACATTTTTTTTCATACAAACGGAATTTCATCTGTGTAAATATTTACCGATTTAAAAATTCTGTTTGTTGTACAATTAGCGAACGTATGTTAAATGACGATAAAAAAATTGTGAACAATGTTAACTACGTACGATTTAAAGGGCTTAGCAGAAACTCTGGGATTATCCAAAACAAAAATTGTATCACACTAAAAAACCACAATGTTCACTCACTTTTGGTTTAAGACAGTTTTAAGTAACTGTTTGATGTTCGGATGCGCTGGTTGTTTACAACTGAATGTAAAACGGAGGACTGGTTCTTTAACTACCATCACTTAGTCTATATACAACATTGAACAACTGTTCCAAGATCATGGTGGTGGGGTGACTTTTTGTAGGGGCTTTTGTTGGGTCGTGTTTACCTGGATGGACCCAACATGCACCCAGAGGCACAGGGTTGGACTTGGAGGAAGGGAGAATTTGGGGATGCGCGAATTTCATTTCCATCAAGGGTGTTTAATTAAATTCTGTTGATTGGGAATCGATTTGGATTTGCGTTGGGGTGCGTTAATAAGACGGTTCTGGGCTTAAAATTGATGCCCCCGGGGACTGAGAGAAGACGATGGAATTCTTTCCTAGATCACACAAAGCCATTTTCAGGTAATAAATCAAACAAGCAAAAGAGAAAATATAAATTCGAACCTTTTTATTGTGTAAGAGAAAAATCCATCACCAGGTATATGTGACAGTGAAGAAGTTTTGTGCAATTTTTTCCTGTGCACCTGGACCAGATGTGCCACGAAAAATCGTACAATTTCTTTTATTGTTACATACGGGAAAATGCAACAAGTTGTCCAGCTGAAATGTTAATCATCGCCGTGCATCGAAATCGGAATGCTTTTCGGAGAGTCAGTTGGCCAAAGGCGAATAGCAAGACAGATGTGGGGGCCTCTTGTTAAGATTGCAGCCAATAGGGCATATGGTGGAGACGAAGAATATTATAAATTATAAGTGGCACGCGTATGGGTCCCCGATTCGATCACCAAAAGGTATTTATTGTGTGTATATAAAAAGAGAGAAAAATAATAAACATATAAGGAATAAAACAAAAGTTTTTATATGGGAACACCTGCCATAAAGGCGCTTGAGTACCGGAAACACGTGTGGAGCAGATGGACAACATGTACTCTGTGTATTTGGAGTTGTTTTTGGTTTTATTTTTTAATTTCATATAATAGTTATCGACATGTGAGCGATTTGGCTTGGGGTGTTTTATGTGTAATTATTAGAAGAACACACGGGGGGTCATTAGGATTTTCAAGTGCAGGTAGTTAAGACTGTTTTTCAGAGATCGACATCTAATAATGCAAAATCCGATAATTATTACAAAACGCAATAGGAAAAGTTATAAGCGGTTTTAGTTAATGTCCCTTTTCTATACTCAAGTATTTACTAAGAAAACAGCTATTTATTACATCTCCAACAGGTTAATTTTCTGATTTTACTGATTTTATGACCACTAAAAGCGTATTTAATGCACAAACTTATTGCCTCTTGTAACTGATTAAAATAATGTATGAAATTCTTTCTTGGACATTAAATGCGTCAAAATGCGAAAATGATCATTTAAGCCTCTTTGACGATTAAAAGAGTTTTTAATTAAAATCTTTTCCTCTGTCTATATGTTTGTTGCATACTTCAGTGACAATTAAATCAATTCACAATCAGTAAGCAATTTTATCCCCGAGGGTTTTTTTACATAACCTCCCCCCAATTGTTATCGCATTATCCCCCTTCCCGTTGTAATTTTATTACACCTGAATGAAAAAAACGCACAAGTACTTGTTGCTGGGTAATAATAATAAATTTCGACAAGACATCATAAATTGTTCAAAAATTATTGCATTTTCTAAACGAAGCAATAGATTTGGAAAACTTATTCTCAACACCCCCACCCATAAAGTCAATTACTTTATGAGTGTAATAAATATTTTATACAGACATGTATAAAGTTTTATTTTGCCTTTGGACGATGTGCATAATTTACAACATATTTAAGGGGGGCCCGTACCGTTTATTACCACTATATACAACAAATTGAATGTTATTATTCTTTTTAAATTTCATTAGAGCATCACAGTTTACCAACTTTTATATTGCTTTTTTTCCTACCTGTGTGTGGATTCTAGGAAGTTAATACATTGTACAAATAAAACGAGAAACATCTCGAATTTAGATGCTCCGAAAATATCAAGAAACTGATAACAAAAATTTTGATAATTCAAAGTATAAGAAAAGGTAGATTTCGATATGGATGGGGTTAGAGGAATGGGTTTGTATAGGGGGACACATGTTGGGGGCACACCTGGCGGGACAGCTGCGTTATCAAGCAGCCGGCACGCGGGTCCAAACAAAAGAAAATGTATGTATGTGAGTGTGAGTGCACCTTTTCTTACATGAACTCGTATTGGCGCGTTTTTACCAACTCCAACCACCGAGTTTGGTAAAAGCGAGAGAGAAAGATGAATGTGGAGGCCAGCTGGCGGTCTGTCCTTATTCTTGTTGTCTCCTTTGGTTGATGGTTTAATGATCACCCGAAATGTTGACCCTCTCTGAAGAAATCTAAATATGAACTGCTGCTGATGGTGTACGAAAAAAAAACGTTTCTTTACTTACGTTCTTTATTTGATTTATTTCCGCCTCTTTGATCATTGCACAAGTAAAATAGGTATAATTGGAACGAACTGGTCCGGCAACCTTAACGACAAGAAAAGCAATTCGCTAATTCCATACATTGACAATTTAGGCACGTTTTACGTTCAAGACTCAAGAATAAGAGCGCCTTTTTTTGCACCATGTATTCTAAATAAAGAATCTAAAACCGCGCGCGCTCTTCTCCTCTCTCTATAACTCTTGTTGTTCGTTATGGCCTCATTCAGGCCAAAGGGACATTGTAAAGAAATATTGTCCATTGTGAAAAGAGAGCTGGAGTTATTTACATAACAGAAGAACCAGGATCCGAGGATTTGTCCTTTGAAAACCGTTTAGAATTTTTTTTCATCTAATGAACGCGTGAATTGTTAGAAGAAATCGAAACAAAATATAAGAGGCATGGAGGATTTGTCGTTTGAAATCCGTTTTTGGATTTCTTTTCCTAATGAGAATGTGAAACAAGACACCGAACGCATCTAAAATTTAGGAATGTTGAGGATTTGTCTTTTCTTCCCTAAACCAAATATTTGGAATTTTTGGAAACGCACGACCAAACGAAATATAAGAAACGCGTATTGATTAGTTGAACTTTTTTACAGAATACAATAAAACTGTTTGGCAAGTTTAAAAACTTTCCTACGAAACAATGATAAATTGTTGGCACTATATTATTGTCGAATCGTTATCACCTGACATGTACAAATAAGTGCGATTTTCGACACACAACTCAATTTTATTTGCACATGAAAAAAATTGCGCATTATCGAAACGGAATTCTCATTGTAAGAGCTTCATTCATTGAAAGATCGCGCTTTTGAGTGCACTTTGGCAAACTGCAATTATCATTAGCACGTACATATGTGTGCGAATGCGCTTGAAGCGATATTTCAAATACAATATAGAATTACAGTGACGGAAAATTTTTTTGAAATGTGGATAAAGTCTTCTTAGGGCGTCGCAATCGCTTTGAAAGCACGTAAAAGTTGTTTAGAAAACCGCCAACTCATCAGCACTTTTATAACTGCATATACAATTTAAAAATCACACACTTGAAAATTATATACGTATTTTTAAAGAAATACCTACACTTTTCAAATTATTATTAATTTTAATTGAAGGATTTTTGCAATGAAATAAAGAAAAATAACAAGAAGGGGCACTTCTAATACGGAATTTAATGAAAGTTTCAATTCCTAAGTAGGTAGATATTTCGCAATTGAGTCCGTTCCGTATGCGGAAAGAAGAAGGTAGAGTGACGCTTTTACGGCTGTGGACGTGAAGGGGCTACACAGGAAACAAGATCCTAGGGGTCTTTGAAAAAAGGCACAATAAGACCAGCGAAAAGTTTTTGTTCTATGCCCACCTGGCCCATACAATCCACAATGTATACCTATAGGTATTAGACCAGTTGTCTAAGAAGTGTACCCACGGGGTGATGTGCGCAATTATTCACACCATTCCGTGCACATAATATACTTTTTTCTTCTTTGATGATGGGCCCAGTTGTTGCTTGTTTAGCCGAAATTTCCAACCGTCTCTCTCTCACTATTTGGCCCATTGTGTGACGAATTATTCTGCACACCTGATTTTTTTCAAAGACATTCTCTGATGGCAACGTGAAAAAACAGGATATTTATTATTACAGTATGCTAGTTCTAGCTTCGGATCTAGACGAGAGAGGGTTAAATCTAGTATAAGGCTAGATAGACATAATACCTAAGAAACAACTTTAAAGCCCTCAACAGAGAATATTTTTTCTTTATTACCTTTTTGCACGCAGGAAGATTTTTTGTTTAAATTACCAAAATTTTAGGTATCAAAAGTTAGCTAAATCAACCGCCCTTTGTGGCATACACGGAATGCGTTTGAGACAGTCAATTTTCGTGGTTCTTATTAATTAACTCTTAATTCATCCACGAAAGAATTATAGCCTGACAAGTCGAATTAAAATTCAAACTTTCCCCCGGTTTCAGAAAAAGGACTCATTATACCTTCCCAGTTTGGCAAACTTTGTGTGTGTCCCCAAACGTAAATTGAGGACGGCGTGATCTCAATTCCATTAACCGACGTCCCGCTGGACCGCCAACCACCACCGAAGCAATTAAAAGTGGCGCGACACAACTTTTCGATATTCCACAAATAAATCGATTATTTCTTTCCAAAGATATATTGTTATGAATTTGTGGTATTTGAATAGAAAATTGTATGCAAATAAGTGAAAATTTAAATGGGGTTGATGAGGTTGCCACGTTTACATAGTCCGGACTCCACGACTAACTAGCGATGGGGGCTTGGAGAATGTTTACTTAACCCGTTTTCCGAATGGGGTGTGCAGGTTCGCCTGTGGCACTAAGTAAAACTTACTAACTAATCGACCAACAGTTTATTGGTACCAAGTATAGGAGCGCTTAAGTTACTTTGCATGATAAAATAATCATATTCAAATAGAATTAATTTTGATTGTGCACTGAATTTTAATTAATATATAGAAGTTACTGTAACAATATAACTATTAGATGAACTGTTATGGAGGGAAGTAAAAAATTCGCCTAATTCGATTAGTCCGCTGTGAATTAATACAATTTCAAGACACTTTATATTCTACTTGTCTTTCATCTTGACTAAATGGACTGTAATTACGGCTAATCAGAGAGAAGACAGACAGTGCCATCAAGTTTTTATTTTGCGATTTTAGGTACATGTGTATGTAAAGGCAAAACGGTGGAGACTCCTTTGGGAACTTTGATAAATTGTCATTAGGGAATTTTTGTAAACGTTTGATACGCTTTTCGGATATACAAATAAACGATTTTTTTTATAATCTCTATAAAAATATTTTCCAATGAGAAGAGAATCATAAAAGCACACAGTGAACTGAAGAGACACACAAGGCGTTGTTAATTCGCTGGTTGCTGGAAATTTAAATACCTATATAGACATGTATGAGTTTATATGTAATAAAATTTGTGATGGTAAATCGATATGGCAATTATTGTATTTTGCAGTGTGATTTTCTATTAAAGCTCGATGCATTAGAGGAATATAAAGGAATATAAGTGATTTATATTACGTGTGCTATTATTAACAAATGCTTTGCACGTAGAACTATTATCGTTGGACTGCTGGGCAAAATAGAATTTTCCCACTTTGATATTTATCTCAATAGAGAAGAAAGCCGGATATAATAAAGCAAAGGAATACTAGGGAGTTTCTTATCCTTCCTTATATGTTGTATATAACACATGTATTGTAGGCTTTATGGAAGGCACAACTAGCACCTGAATTGTATTTTCTCTCTGAATGTGTCGGAAGTGACACTCCCATCAAAATAAATTCCTTTTAATAGACAAGAGACGGTGTGCGTTGTTGTTTAATATCGCAAAATTGGCGAAGGTGGGACAACATTTACCTACCTACGTGGGGGATATTCGTCAAAATTTCAATTCACTTTTTTTTATTTCTTTCTCCGCGTTTTCCGGCGAGTTTTTCACCTGGTTTTCCATGGTGCGGGAAAATGTCGGGGAAATCGTAATGGATTCGTTTACTTTCTCGAAGTAATCGTGTGTCGAGTTCAATTAAAGCTTTTAACACCAACACCTTCGCCAAATGTATCACGTTCAAGTTAACTTTTGTGTTATTTTTTTAATTGAGTTCTTTATTTACAAGATAAATGATAATGGTCGTTTTTCACTAAACACAGACAATCAAATAGAAACTAGAGCAATTTTAAGTTAATTAGTTGATATTGCGAGTTTAATAACTGTGGCACATTCAACCATATATAATAGTGGGAAATTCACTGTTATTTGATGAAAAACATTTGTTTTAAACGGTGTTTTTCCTATTCGATATGTAAATGTTGATAGGCGTACGTGGATTTTGTGGGAAAACTGTGAAGGGACTTGATTAAAGTTTGCTTTTCCACGATATTATGAAAATGAGTGAGCTTTCACAACGGCGCATTCGCCAGAAATTAAAGAAGAAACTTCAGTTGAAAACTGTTTTCGACTTTGTTCAAAATTATATTTTAGATACTGAAATATTATTCACATTTCATGTTTCACTAGTTTACTATTTTTCTGCAAAAGAGGGTATTCAAGTTCTTATGCCAAGTTTATTCACCGGTATGCTTGAATTCTTAAAGTGAAACTTTCCGTGCTAATAGCTGAAATGTTTAAGCTCCCATTAACAATGCACTTTATGTGTTTTGTGTCCCTTTAATAACGGGGTGCCAAATTTACGGACCGCTCATACAAACCGCTCTAAATCAAACATGTAAATTATGATTAAAAACATTTAGTTGGTAGATTATCCGAATCATTCATGTAAATTAATGGGCGCACAGTGATACGAGCCGGTAATCGTGCTGCATGGTGACAATGTAGCTCTGTAGTACAGTGTGCTACATCTTAGTGGTAGGGCCGTACACATGTTAAACACTAGTTAGTAGTGGATGAGTTTGTGGTTGTACAAGTGGGATTTTGTCGGGGTCTCCCAAACACCGCCCCGAAATTCATCATAGACCAAGACAGAGTGGCAGAGTATTATGCAATGCCAGTTTAGAGGCCACAAAGGCCCGAAACCGTTCTTCTAATTAATATTCAGGCCGCTAGTGCTAGATTTCGGCTCGTCGACTTGCACTCGCGGTATATACTCGAAAATCGGCTGATATAGGGGCACACTGGCGCCTCTTCACTTATACCCGGTCTCTCAAGGGACACGTGATACAATTAAACATGAACGTGACCCCTAAACTTTGCGATTTTTCTAGTCTTTTAATAGAAAATGTAAATTGTGTCGATGATATTTTTGGTAGGGAACGTTTTGGAATGTTTAATTTTAGCCAAGATGCAAATCGGAGTTTCGTTCATTTATTATTTCGAAACTTTGTGAATGCCGAACCAGAAAAGATACTTTCAGTAGCACAGAGTGATGAGACAATGATGTAATAATACGAGCGAATGGGAATGTTGAGATTGCCACTTGAGCTAATAAAGTTTTCCTATAAGTTGGTGTCACACTGTGTGTGTGTCCTTAACTTTATGTCACATCGAAAGTTTCCTTTTACTGATTATGAACTAAACGTGCCTCATAACTGTGTATTATTTAATAAAGTCTCCCCGGTCTCCTACATCACAACCGTAAATCGTAATTTCTATTGTACTTTATCCACTTTCTATTAGCCAACTCGCTTATAACTCAATAAAATGCCGTAAAAGAATTTAGTTTCGAGGTGTCGCAAATGTAAGAAGGTTTAAGTCTGTAAATGCAGTAAAATTTAGTTTAGTTTTATCTGCATTGTGTGCCTTTTAAAGTTATGCTTCTCTAATGAACTCTTCTGTTTTAAATGGAAAAAAGCGAACCCAATTAATAAAAGTCACCAACCCGATCGTGTATCATGTATCGGTAATTTAGGTTGATGAACAACTCGCCGTACAAATGTGGAAAAGAAACCGATCCGGTCATTTCTCAACAGTGTTGGAAGGATTTCCGTCTCTCGGTTACCACCGACAGACCGACCCAAATGCACACAGCAGCAATGGCTTTATCTAAGAGACAGGATCGTATTAGAAAGGATTTGTCAAATGTCAACTGCAAATACCACTTATTCGACGGTTTTTCTCTCATTTTATTTCGCACACCAAACTTTTACACTTAATAATAAATATATGGATGGGGTTTGGGGGCGACTACGAAATTAATACATAAAATAAATGCGAACATGTCAACAGCATAAGAAAAGCGCGCACATATTGTATATAAATTCCATTTTCCACAGTTGTGTATGCTGGTAGAAAGGAAAAACAATTAAATCGCTATAAAATACAAAGTTGAAAAGTTTTCATGGTTACATATGTTGGCCACGTCAACACAACGGTGACAACTTCTTGCCTCTATTTAAATTCTGGGGGGATGAGGACACGGGTCGGAAGTCTGACGCCATTTACGCGACTGTATAGAAAAAGGACTTGATGATGGCGTCAACGAAACCAAAATGACGACTCGTATTTATTACACTAATAGTTAGATGTCTACATGGGGATGTAAAGTTTATTAGATAAATGGCAGGACCCAGCCGAAATGATGATGGCTCTCTTTCACCGCATTTTTCTCTCTAATCCAGTGACTCTAACGTCCTCTTCACATACCGCTCATAACTAACCACGTGTACGATTATTGACTAAGATCGATTCCATACTCTATTTCAATTGATTCCGTCCACATATGATAATAAAATAAAGTGGAAACCAATTTATTGTATTGGTTTAACTGTTGTAATTCGTTGGAGACTTGCAATATTTTAGTTATAAAACGATTACGGTTTTCCCGATCCGTTTCGACGAATGAGATGAACGGACATCGGATTTACTGTATGTACTTCCGGTCACTAAGATTCCTTCCACTATACGTCATTCATTATCTGAGTTAAAAGCTCAGACTACGAATTCCGATTATGCCCACTTAAATACAATTCCATTTCTCTATATAGGTTTCGTTAAGTGATGCCCATCAATCTGTATGAAATATAAGAGCGAGGTCAAGTGGAAAAATAAAAACTGAAAGTGATTTACTAGAGGAAAAACTCGATGGGTATTATGAAATTAATTCTGGTGTTATTGAGATTTGACGAGCTTTCTAGCGGGGGTTTTCCTTGTGGCACTTTTACAGACAATCATTAGGAAAGTTTTCAATTTAATGAAACAATTTCCTTGCGTTCTAATTAAGTTGACTGCTGGTGTTGTATGAAAATAACGTAAAAATAACGTTTTATGAAAATTGTTCAGTGTTTGGAAGAAAAAAAAACGGCGGAAAAGTTCTTTAATTAATCTTTAGAAAGATGTGAAATGATTTTGTGGGAATCTGTGCACGGATAGGATATGAATTCGCGGATCAGTTTGCGACGCGTTTTTGAGCAAAGTATGCGCTTTTCTATCCCGTAATTATGAGGGAACGAAATCCATTCCGCCGTTGCTCTTCTATATGCTCGAAATAAAGCCATAAACAAGTCAAAGTCAATTCAATTTTGAAATATCCGCGAAAACATATAGCATCATTAAGGAAGTTTTTTCTTTCGGCACACGTAAAAGTTTTGCTTTAAGAAACAATCATATTTTCTTTCAGTTATATGCCGGGAGAAAGGAGAGTATTTCCGCACTTTTAACTCGATTACGCTTTGGAAAGTATATGGTCTTAACGCAAAACCCCAATGCACGACCAGAAAAACCCTACCTACTAATATTAAGAGCTTTCGCATATCTCAGTATATTACGTGTATATAAACTGTGAGAGAATATGAAACGGAATTATGATGGAAAAATGTGCAAGCTTTAAAAACATTCAAAATGAGAAAAGAAAAGTTTTTTTACTAAAATGTGTAATTAATTTTCTTTCAGTTCAAAGAGAAAAGTCTTAAGTTTGAGTTGATTTTCAAATTTTTAGACCAATTTATAGAAAAACTTTTAGGCCACCCTTATGACTTAATAATTAATAAAGTAAGCCAATGCGGTGCAAATCCATGCACTATTTTTCCAGAAACCCTCATAAAACCCTACGAACAAAAGGAAATTCAACGCCAGAAGCCTATTGTTTATCTTAAGGTGGTCACACACCGCGACTCAATTAACTCCGCATCCGGAATGAGTGAATAAAGAGCGAAATGAGAGTTAAGTTCATGGAATAAGTGCAAGGGTAGTTAGAGACGGGGCTGTGTGTTGAGTAGTTAGAATTTGTGACCAATCTGACATCACGTCTGTCCCAACGGTGTTCAAAGCTCGTTTCACCATAAGTGAATTAACGCCGTTGTGGCTGGAATTGTTTGTTGCTCGTGTAATTAGTACGTCCAATTCATAAACAAAGTTTTCGGTCAGTTTATTAATATAGTGTACAGTGGCGTAGAATGAATTCTTGGAAAATGCGAATCCCATCAGAGAGTTGCAATTTATTCAGTGTACAACTTCCATCCTCACACACCAGCGAAATATTCGGAGGTGGATGTGGAAAATAAAATGTATTATACCTCTAACTGTCATAAAGTTGCATTTGTCATTGTCGTCACAGAAGCCTGGCCCCAAAACTGAAGTCATTAGTCACAAGGCGATACTAACCGTGTTCACCTTGCATACTAAATTATTATGGCCACTAACCTGATCCATATTCTGTCACCATCCCTTTCTGCAACCTCCAGGTACGCTATTTTCCACAATTTATACAACTACAGCACTAGTCCAAAGTCTAGTAGACTAATTCGCTTGTTTGTCAGTGCTGCCATTTCCGGAATATAATGTCCGTTATATATATACCATTTAAACGATTTAATACTACGTGGCAGCATGTACGTTGTACGTTGTTTTATTATGGATGGCCAGTATGCAGATGATGGCATCGACTAAAACTTTTAACCCCCTCTAATAACTATAAAGTTGTGTATTAACGTTGAAAATACACAAGCTTTCATCTATCAAAGTGAGACACTAGTGTGGAAATTAATTACAAACATGGCAAAATTAATTTACTTAATTTTCTGGCACATATACATATTTAAGGCAGCATATATATCTCTTGAATTTTCTATTTTCCATCCACCACGTTGATGATTTCGACAAAAACAATACTTGAATAGTTTTAATTTAATTAAATGTTCGTTTTGATTTCAGCCGGTGGCAAATTGTATGAATGTAGCAAAATTGATTACTTCTCTATGGAAGAGTACAGTCCTGATCCAAATGATTCCACAATGGCAATACCATGTAAGTATTTTCAATGTTTACGAGTAATTTTTCAAATTTTAACAGTTAGATTTTCGTTATTCCATCGAGTCTCAAACTTTTCTATTAATTTTTATCTAAATAGTTTTTTAATACAAAAGGGAAAAATGTTTCACCATCATAACATTAACTTAATTATAATTAAAATTAGACTTCCCCCGAGGAAATGAACAAGGGTAGTAAATCCATCAGGACAGCTGAATCATATGTTGGATTTTCGAAATTTTTTACTCTGCTGATGTTAAAATTTTGCTCAATTGCATCCTGTAAGGTATACTTAAAACCATGATTATTTATCATTAATTAACAAACGAATTGAGTGCTATTATCGATGTTATTGTTTCATTTCAACGTATGTAGGTACATATGAGTTTGCTGAACTGCCCGTAAATCGTCTTTTTTTTATTTCAGATACAGTAACCCGATCTGTGGTCTTTTTTCTAATCGCCACCCTCCTTCTATCTGTAGCGTATTTGTGTTGCATTTTGGGCCAATGTATACGTCACCGTACGTTGTACACTTTTGTCTCAGGTGTTCTATTTATTGTAACCGGTGAGTAGCTAATTTTCCAAACATAAATTTTCTATGTTACCAGTATAAAGAAAATCTTCTTATATTAGAGCTGTAGAATCTAGAATATACATATACAAAGTTTAATCTACTCATCTTCCATATAACACGACGGTATATGCGTCTAGTTTCATAAATAATAGCCTGTTTTATTTATATTTATGTATATGGATTCATAAATTTTAATAACTACACGTATACTACGGCTATATCTACGTTGTGGGGCGTATACACTTGATTTCACTTCATTTCTATGCACACGCTCAAAAGAAACGGAATTGAGCAACTCCTCAATCTACGAGGTCACTAAAATATTTTCTGGCACATCCTGTATAAAATAAAAATGAATTTGTATGAAAAGGCAGTGAAGATTTGGTACTATGATTTGAAAACGATTTATAATATAATCATGAAGGACCATTAAACATTCTGTAACGAAATTATCTTTATTATGAATAACAAATTTCGCTTTATTATGGATGTTTTAGGAGCAAAACAGTTTTTATTATAAAATCTAAAAAACGAAATGAAATTGAAAATGAAAAACATACATGTATATGCATATTTTAAGTTATTTGATGCGAATGCAAATTAGGATTCTCGTTCTACCGAGACTGAAATTCAATATCAATTTTTTCCCAAACAAAAATATTATTTGTTTCTATTTATATTAAAAATTCGTAAAAAACCCAAAAAGTTATGCACTTTGGTTTCGAGAAAATTAGTCCTCTGCTTTCGCAAAACATTGTTACAATTATTAAATGTAACTCTTTTGGCAGGACTGGTGATGCTGTTCGGTCTAATCGTCTACATCTCCATCTTCAAATCGGAAATCGGCAGCAAACTTCGTCCCAGATCCCAACTGCAACCGCCTGCCTTCGAATATTGGTACGGTTACTCGTTCCTGTTGTACGTATCCGGTGTGATATTCGTCCAACTGTCCGGCGTATGTTCCATCTTCCTCTTCATCTACCGTCTCCAATACGAATGGAGGAAGAAGCACGAAGAGGAGGTGAAACGCGGCAAACGTCCACCGGCAATCCTCACCTACAACCAATACGACCACACAATGTTCTATCCATGTCGACGGCATCCGCAAGCCTACATCAATTCGAACAGTGCCATCCATTTCCCGCCTAGTCCCCATAACCAGAAACGCTACTATTTCAGCAAGGAGCCAATGCAAGACTCGCCGTGCAGTCTGCATCGTCCTTTACCGAATCGTTCGCAATCCAATTCGCTTAAAGATGTCTCTACATACTACGATTTCCCGCCACCGCCGACGATCAGCTACCAATTCGATGAGCATTTCAGTCGTGACGTGTTACGAAATTTTCCGCGCGACTTGACCACCAACACCGTTTCAACCACGGCCGATGTGAATTGTGATGAGTTTTTAAATGAACCATTTGACGATTTTTCGCCAAGCATACAGCACGAACACGAATTTGTGACATTCGATCTGGATCAACCGTTACCGATAAGGGCGCAAAGTGTGCTTTCGATAAATGCGAGGAATAATGGCAAGGGGGGCGGTGGAGGACAGTCGACAGGACCGCCACCGCCGCCACCAGTTCGCAAAACGTTCGATTCGGACACTCTTAGAAGGACTACGCCAGTTTGAAAGTGTTTGAAATTTTTCTGTTATTGTTAAACAATAGTGAATCGTTTGGAATTTACAAACGATTTTCTAGCGACACTCAATTTCTTATTTACATTGCAAATGGATTCGTGTGGTTTTTTCGAAAGGAATAATACACCTTTTCACTCTCTCTTTACGGTTTTTTTAGGGGGTTTCTATATACTGAATGTTTTAACTATCCAAATCATTTGCAATTCATTCCATTTACTGATGGACATTTTTCATCGGGATAATTTATTTAAATCAATCACATTAATTATACGTATGTGCATGGAGGGTGGAAAGGGGCGATTGGGACTAACTGAAATGAAGTTTGGAATTTTTTAGTAACTCTTGATTAGATAAAGATAAAATAGCCAAATTTGATGGGAGATTCAATAAAAAAAACTGTTTTTGAGAAAAAAATCTTTGTAACTTAACATGATTATGCACAACTTCTCAGTTTGGCTCAATCGAGTTATTCCACCCTGTGTATTTGAAAGAGACGATCGGTTTTCGAAGAAACAATTAACATATCCTCTATACTTGTAGTCTTTTTTATTACATGTTAAACAATAATTGTTTATATCTGTTGGAATGAGAAGAATTTTGTGAAATTTTTTTATAATATGTTTTATACTAAAATAATATTTATTAACTAAATTATGAATAGATATTTCCTTTATATGAAAATACCAAAAAAGCATTTAAAGTGTTATTAAATAATGTGCCAAAGAAACATTCATTGTTGATATTATATAATTATTATTATATTGTATATTTCAATATAAACTATTAATTGTACATAAATTGCTACATGATTTTATTTAACAATAAAAAACTATGTTGATTATCAATATTAATAAATCGAATGTAATGAAAAACAAACTCACTACAAACACTGTAATAATTTATTATTTATAATAATTTAATTAGCAATCAATTCGATTATTGAATATTCGTTATATGGCGTCAGTTCTCCGTTTGAATCCCATCCAAAGTGCACCATCGGCCGTTGCATTGATGCTGGTCTTGCCTAATTTTATAGGAATAAGCGTTCTTTCCACTGGCACCACTTCGAAGTGCCTCAAAACATTAGCCACCAATATTTTCCCTTCCAACATTGCTAATCTAGAACCTAGACAGAATCTTGGTCCAATACCAAACGGCATATAAGCATATTGGTTAAAATTGTTCTTGTTTTCATCGGAGAACCGTTCAGGGCAGAATCTATCCGGTTCAGGGAAGTATTTTGGGTCTCGATGGATCGGATAGAATGGTATCCAAATCGAACTGCCTTTCTCCAATACGAAACTCTTCTCTCCAGGCTTCTGGGCTTCCATTACGAAACGTTTTGTCACTTTACGGTCAGTAACAGGAACTGGAGCCCATTTTCTAAGCGTTTCCGAGATCACCATGTGCAAGTACTTCATGTTGTTCAAAGAGTCATAAGTTAATTTGCCGTCAGGGGAATTTTGGAGCGTTTCTCGAATTTCCTGATACAAACGTTGTTGCACATCAGGATTGGTGGCTAATTCGTAGATTGCGAAGGTAAGCAAAACCGATTCGGAATCATAACCAGCAAGAAAGAAGAGGAACGCTTGCCCAACAACATCTTCATCAGTAATTGTAAATTTTGATTTTTTCGATTCTTTGTCGTTGTTTGAAGTGATTTTCTGAGTTTGCATTAAAAGATGTAACATATCAGGACGGACGATGTTTTCCAATTTACGTTTTTTGATCGTTTCCAAAATGACTTTAGTGAAAAAGTTCGCTGTAGCATCACCAATCATTTTTATATTTAACAACTGAAATTTAATTCAATTGAAATGTGTTTTTTCTGGACGCACATTTTCCACTTACCTTCATCAAAGCTGGACTTATGGAAGAGAGGAAGAACTTCATTTTCAAAATCCCCCTAAAAGTGACTGCTTTTCCACCTTTGTTGTACACTTCGTTGTCTGGATTTCGAAGGGAATCCACTTTCAGGCCGAAGGCGGTTGTTGAGATGACATCATTTGTGAAACGGGTTAAAAGATCGGCAAGTTCCATTTGCACTACGCCGTCAGTTGGGTGTTTCTCGTTTAGGAAGGACGTTAATCGATCGCCACATTCTTGAACCAAATCAAATAAAAACTTAATTTTTGTGCCAGTGAATGCTGGACTCATCGAAGAGCGCATAAATCGCCATTTGTCACCGTTCATCGCCACTAAATTGCCATTCCACAATGGATCTAGTTGTTCGTCAACGAGATTTCTGTGGTCCATAAAAGAATCAAACTCTTTTATGCAGATTTCTTTGATCAATTTTGGATCGCGGATTAGTAGTGTTGGTTCCAGAAATTGATAAATTCCGACGTAACTAATTAAAAATTATAATAAGATGAGCACTTTTGTAAAGATATATTCTTAATTTACCGACTGTCTGGATAAGATTTGTATAAATCCTGTAGGACTTCTACCATTGCCTTGTTGTTCAAGATTCTTAGATTTCCGAAAAAAATTGATGGTTCGATGTAGTTTACTCCAAGTTTCTTCCAATGGTTATAAGGCGCGACTAATTTCCACCAAATGAGCAAATAAATCACGATAACAAGAACAGCATAGAAAATCATTTTATTTGATTTTATCAATTGATATTAACAGAGTACTTTTGACCAATAAACTTTCTTGCTTTTATACAATTTTTCAAACGTTTAAAATAGGTAGTTTTAATCAGTTTAATAACAATTTAATTGATAGAGTCTCGTGTAATTTTTTGCAATTGAAAATAAAAAACTAAAAAATAAATTAATCGGTTATTATGTAATTTTCTGTACATTTGCGACTAGGAAATATGAACACTGGAAAATTTTTAATACATAAACAATTTTTTTTATTGTTTAAAACTACAATTTTTCATATACATATAGCAAAAATATTTTCTACACTAAAACCTTGAAAGTGCTTTATTTATTTCATTAATTTAAAAAATATATCAATAATTGGAAAGATTATTACAAATCAATTATCCCTCTGTAAATAAATTAAATCTATTTCTATGGCCTCTAAAAAGCTATCTTTTTTTAAAACCCAACCACATCCCGGTTTTCGGTACTGGATTAATTGTCCTTGGCTTCAATACCATTGGAATCAGAGTCTTTTCAATGGGAACCACTTCAAATTTTAATAATAAATTCGCCACAAGAATTTTTGTTTCTAGTAAAGCAAATCTCGTACCTAAAAAATCGTCACTATAATAAACAAACATTCTTCTAAGATCATTAAATTACCAATACAAAATCTGGGTCCTATACCGAACGGCATATATGCACTATTATTAAAACTGCTTCGATTTTCATCGGAAAAGCGTTCAGGATTGAATTTTTCCGGTTCGGGAAAGTATTTGGGATCATGATGTACTGCACAGATCGGAATACCAATAGAAAGGCCTTTTTCAACGACAAGATCTTTCTCTCCCGGACTCACAGCTTTTATGACAAACGTTTTCGTCGCTTGGCGATCAGTACTTGGTATTGGGGGCCATTTCCTCAAAGATTCTGATATTACCATGTTTAAATATTTCATATCAGAGATTAAACTGTAATTTAGCTCTGAATCACCAACAGTTGCCCTTATTTCATCGTACAGCTTTTTCTGAACGTCAGGATTTATTGCCAACTCGTAAAAAGTGAATGTAATTAAAAGTGACACCGAATCGTAACCGGCAAGGAGGAAAAGGTATGACTGTCCAATAATATCTTGATCAGTGATGGAGATTTTTTGTTCGTTTTCGGGCATTGTTTCCATGTCGTCATCGTTTTTCAGTGTCCCCTTTTGGGCCTCCATCAGTAAATGTAAAATATCCGGTCGAACAATGTTGTACTTACGGCGTAATCGCATTGCATTTTCCATAATTGCCGAAAAGAAACTCGCTGTGGAGTTATTAATCAATTTGATTCTGAAAAACTGTAATAAATCATTTGAAAAGTCGCACACATTTTCCAGTCACTTTACTTACTTTCATTAATTTCGGACTCAAATCGATCAGAAAAAATTTAAACACGTTGAGTCCTCGAAAGGTAACCGCTTTGCCCACTTTGTTGTAAAAATCATTGTTCGGATCTCTTAAAGAGTCAATTTTCACGTCCAAAGCACAAGTTGCAAACACATCGTTTGTGTATCGAGTAAAGATGTCCTCCATTTCACCGTGGAAAGTGCCCGAAGAAGCGCTTTTCTCTTCTATATAATTAGCAGTTTGGTGTGCACATTTGTCCATCAAGTCAAAGACAAATCGCATTTTGTTAGCAGTGAAAGCGGGACTTAATGAAGTGCGCATATAGCGCCATTTGTTGCCCTTCATACCAGCCAGTCCAGCATTCCATAAAGGGTCCAAATCGTCCGGTACCAATTGGCGATGGTCAGTAAACGAATCGAATTGTTTTGTAGTGATTTCTTTTATTAACTCTAGATCCCGGATCATAAGTATTGGGTCTAAGAATTGGTACACTCCCACATACCTAAATCGAGAGAAAATGGTATATTTACCCGTTGGTCGTCAATATTTCTTTTTTATTTACCTATCTTTCGGATTAGATTTAAAGTAGATATCGTTGATCATATCAATGAATGATTTGTTAGTGAGAATCGGAAAATTTCCTATCGGAATTACAGGCTTAAGGAAGGGCACTCCTTTATTTTGCCAAAAACTAAACGGCTGTATGATGCATTTTTTTATAATATAGTAACTTATTGTCAATAATACAAATACAAGTGAAATTAAATAGTTCATCTTGCTATTGAATTGAAACAAACAAGTGTGTTGTTAAAGAAAAGGTTTTATAGCATTTTGTATTTTGAGGAATTGAATCCCAATGTCCCAAGTCCTGAGGTCCTTCATTAGGTCATGTTAAATTTTATTATTATAAACTAAAGAACTTAATTAACATAATTGTACAGGGTGTTGCAACTTAATTGAGTCAAAATAAAATCGATCGATTCTGCTCAGAAAATCGATATTATTATGGGTATTAGGTAGGTACCCCTGAGGAATTATAGACCGCCAAAAAAAAGAAAATGGTATTTTCCATATTTCTTCCGTCTGGATTAAATTGGAGCAGGAACAACCATCACATATTTCACAATCGCGACTGATTCTTTTCGATATATCGATAAAGATGGTAAATCTTAAGAGGATCTTAACATCACCCTGTAGGTTATTTAAAATAATTCTTTGGCAACTTTCGATTTAGAGGCATTTTTGACTAGAAGAATCGATCGATTTCATTTTGCCTTAATCGAGTGGAAACATCCTGTATAATAATCGCTGACCAGAAAGATTAGTTAGTATCATATGTTGAATTAAAATTAAATAGTAAACAATGTAAATCAAAAAATCGCAATTAAATATTAAGTAAACAATTAAAGCTTTTTAAATTTACACGGAAAACAAAGAACAATAGCGTATGAGGTATACATGCATTATTTACGTAATATCGTTTTGAGTATCTAATCCATTTTTAATTATATTAATTAGACATTGGCAAAAACTCTTGTTCTCGGTAATAGTTAACAAAAAAATTAAAGAAAATTGGACTTGTTACTTGTTGACAAGACCGCGACAATAATATTGATTATACGATCACTTGTATTGTAAATACTACATACTTATTATTGTACTTAAGGCTGCAACTGAGTTTGGAATCTGGGTACCTACCGTAAGAGTGAAAAAAACAGTCCTATAAGAGTAGATGCTGGTCTATGGACAAATAACTACGAAAACAGATACAAAAAGGTATCGCAATAGTTAGGATGTTGGAGAATATATAATGGAAATACCTGGTAATTTAAAGTCTTTAGCTTTAAGTTGAAGGAAGCTTAATAAAGAGAGTTTCAGGACAAAATTTGAAAATTTTCCGCCCAAAAGGAATAGTGCATAAACGACAAATAAAATCAATTAAGAAATGCGTGTACATAAATAAAAGAAAACAATGTTCTAAAGTAAACCTTGGCCTTTTTAACAACCAGTTCGGAAACGAATGAAGGGACCGGACTTCCACGGACCACATCTGATCCAATTGATGAAAGTGACCACAGCTAAAGAAAAGCACCATTTGCACATCGACGTATGAGGAAACCCCAAATAAATCGCAAGAAAATAATTCGAATTACCGAACTGAATCAACCGGAATGGTCAGAATTAGAGAGAGCTATGGTCTTGGTCCGCTTCGACTTCCGCTAGTCAATTAATGAATAATTGCACAGATCAGTTTTACGATAATTAGATCAAATTTAAGTCTATTTATAATAATTAATATTAGGTACATATTTGAAATATGCACTATTTCTTTAGTCCATCCATTTCCATTTGATATAATAATTAAATTGGTGGTAACAACATAAAAGTAGGAAACCAACTGACATTAAAATAACTTTGAATTAATTATCGAATGTAATTATTAAGCTTGCAAAAAATTTGTTAAACACTTTTAATTACTTGTAATTATTAGGTACAACATAATGAGTTCAAATAGGTAATATCAATGTTTTACAATTCAAGTGTAACAATGTAACATCCATTCCTAATTATCATGCATTTTTCAACTGCAAAAATTTTTTGTATACCTTTGGCTGAATGAAACCATCAGTCGCATTTTAAAATGCATAAATAAATGCAAGTCGAATCATAACCGACAAGAAGGAAAATTAACGAATGGACATCAATGATTTTCGCAATTTTGTTCTTTAAGGATATTTTTTTCAACTGATTTTGTAGAAAATCCACATTACATTATGCCTGATTACATGATAAAGTCTAGGGAAGTTAACCATTTCACGAGGTGAGGTAGGTATTTTTTTTCTTTAATTAAAAAACATGTGACACGTGAACGATTTGTGTAATTGATTAAAACATGATTAAACTATGTAGATAACTAATTAAACCAATTGTGTACTAAAGTAAAAATGAATAAACATACTTCTCATTCAAAAAAAAAAAAATTTTTTGCATTGTTGCATTTAACTTGTGGCAAAGTCCTTTCAAGCTAGATTTTTTTCTAGGGTATAAAATAAAACAAGAATTGTCCAACAATTAAAAAATATATTAAGTTTGTATTCTCAACACTTGAGAGCCTTATCTAAAACCAATACATACAATAAGTGCTAAATACATTTAATTAAAAATATCACAGTGAAAATGCCACAATCATCCATAAAAAACACCCTTACTTCATTGCCCATACAGTCGGTTCATCAGTAACCTTTTTCTTACCCTGCAACTTACTTTTAAATCGATTCCTTTTCTGCACATTCATCTCATCCGTTACAAAACTAACATCAACATCCTTAACATCTACTACAGGCACTTTTTTCTCATAATTACTTAAATTCCTATAAAGACCAACATTTTCTCTTTCCCCACCAAATTTCCTATTTCGACTCTGTCCAAAATTATTAAAACTCCTCTTTGGACTTCTCGTCTTGTTAACATCCCCCTCCAACGATTGCCGTCTCACAATCTTTGGCACATCAATAGGATTCGCCTCAATATACTCTCTTACCTGATCCCTAAACATCTCCATCGAATATCTATGCGTCACATGATAATACGGACGAAATGTTCTCTCATTAGCCACACATTGCATCGCAATCCATGTATGTACCAACAACAATGGAAACCTTTCCGTCCAATACCTTGTAAATCCATCAGGAATCTCACCCAAATACTCTTGTGCCTCTTTCGACAATTCTCTAAAGTGATGCTTTTTATTCCTTAAAGCACGTAACAAATCTCGCACCGATTCCCCCCGATATGTTCGATATTTACGTAAGTCAGTTGCCACTTCTTCATGGATATGTGCACGCCAATCATATTTTACAATTGGCTCACCATTATTTTCCAACATTTGTAAAATCTCATCATCTTGTTCGGCTTTTTCCACCCGATCACTAACATCCTGAAAGAATGCTAATATTTTCGAATTGGACCAATAAATTGGATGTTTTAGAGCAGCATCACATGGTGGACGTTCGTCCGGTGACGATGATATTAATGCCGATATAAGCGGTTTTTGCAAATTCACTTGCCAATCAGTGTCTAATAAATCGTTCAATGTCCATTCGCCATTCAATATATTCGCTTGACGACGTAATGTATCACCGAATGGATGGGCACCTTTTGATAATACGTAATAATATAAGCAGCCAAGGGAAAATAGATCCACAGCGTACGTCTAAAACAAAATACATTCTAAAACAGTTGTTCTATTTCTGTTTGAAAATCGAGGAATTTGTTTCATTTCTAATTCACTTACAGTCCGTTGATTTCCACTCAACATTTCCGGCGCAATCCAACCATCCGTCCCAGTCACACCGGACCGTCTTGAGAACGAAATCCGTCCAACTTGTAATTTTTTACACAGTCCAAAATCAGAAATCATTGCACGCACTTCTCCTCTACTGTTCGGACAAGATAAAAGCACATTATGCGGCTTAATATCTCGATGAACTACAAAAATATCTTTAGAAAACTTCTTTATCTATCCGGAAATTTTTACCAATATCAAGTGAATGTAAATGCTTCAAACCGGCTGTAGCTTGCCTCAAAATCTCCAAAGGTGTAATAGACTTTGTATTACATTTTTCTTGAATATATTCCGATAATGTTGCTTGACATAATTCCAATGCAATATAACGAAACATTCGATCTTGTTCCATACAATAATACCGAATTACATTCGGATGTGCATCGCTTTCTCGCAGTAATGCCACTTCTCTGTCTGCAAATGTGAAACATTCTGGTAACAAACGTTTCACTGCCACACGTCTTCCATCAAATTCCCCTCTAAAAAATCCACCATTAAAATTAGTGTCTAATATTTTTTATTGTGAAACAAACCTGTATACAAACGTCCCCTCACACCCTTTCCCCAACAACTGTTCCGGATGGAAAGTAATCTTTCCAACTCTCACCAAACCGTCCGGCAATTCTTCCGCAAATGCCGTCACTGTTCCATTTCGTCCAATCACTCCTTGCCCCGACTTTGATCCATTCTGTGATAAATTCTGTATTTCTCTCACTTGCATTTGAAGGTACCAATACATTGCAATAACCAGACCGATAAGTACAATCAACACAAACTTAATCCCTTTATTCTCTTGCTGATTCAACCACATTTTAACGAAATTATAATAATACTCAATTGTATTGTTCTCATTAATTACTTCCTCTTGTATAACATTTTCCATTGGTTCTGTTTGTACACCAATTGAATTAATCTGCAATTTAGCATCGATTAAATTACTTTCATCGGTAATTAAATCGAGTGTTTTGTCATTGGCGCGTGCAATCATAAATCGTTTGTCACTATAATCCGGGACATTGTAATGTCCTGTAAAAATGACTATATGGTTATTAAAACTAGGCAAACTCTGGAAATTCAACGAATCATCGTTATATAAATCTAAAAAAATTCAATTCCATTAACAAAATAATTAAAATCAATTATCGGTATATTACTTTGTGGTAAACGGTAATTATAGCCCGGCAAAGGATATTCGGGATAAGGTTTTGGTGAATCAGGTGCATGTGGGCCGGTAATAAGCAACGGTCCAACTTGTGTAGCTGTGATTGTCACCACATTTTGATCGACCAATGATGGTAGTGCGTATAAACCATATAAATGTTCACCAACATACAAAGTGGGACTGAAACAGAATCGATTTTTAATCACTTATTGATTTGTTTGTGAACAAAACGTACTACAACTTCATGTGCATGGGACTTTCCAATAAACTGCCACTAGTAAACAATTCCCTCGCAAAATATGAGATCGTATGATTAGCTAAACTTGTAAATGGTGCGGCAATCAATCCTTGTGGATCCAGTATGTATATACCGACAATTGGACTGCCTAAATCACCATCCCATAATAAATTGCCACGTCGACGGTCCATTGTGATCATGCGGCCACTTGAAGTCGATGTAAAATGCACTAAATCGTAATTGTTCTTCTCATCTTGTGTCATCGATGCTGCAGTATAATCGAAATATGTTACATTCCATTTGCGTAATGGATTTTGACTATCCACCATCATAATGTCGTATTTTGTGCGGCCAATGTAGACGTATTTGTTGATTTCTAGTGGACAACTGGTATTCGGCACGTCAAATCCTAAAATTGTCTTTTTATGGCCAGTTTTTGGATTTAAACGATACCAAGTGTCTTTCTTTTTGCCGGTGTATAGAAGACCGTCTGAACTGCGACATGGTGAAGCGGCGACTAGTTGAGGAATCGTAAAGGGGAGCTTTTTAAGGGGGTCTTTACTGTGTCCATAAAGATATAATGAACCGTCCCGGGGATCAGGGAGGAATAGAGGAACTATAGCGTCAGTTGTGTCGAGGGGGACTTGAACTATCGGTTCTACAATTGCACAATGTAGTTTAAACGATTTGGTGAATAGTTTTACTTACTGTCTTTAATTTTCCACTTGGTAACACCAGTAAGCTGATCAATTGCAACCAAACTTCCATCCAAAGTGGCGAATAGTAACAGTCTGTCGTCCAATTCAGGAGCTACAGCTGTGCTTGTGTTTTGTAGTTCCTTTAGAGGACATTAAATCACATTGGATAACATATTTTAATGAGATTTAAATCACTTACTTTGCTCGCTTTTAGTGTGACTTGTTGAATACAGCACACAAAGGCGACGAAAATTACAATCTGTTGTATATAGCCCATTTTTGAGTGTATTTCTTCATTTATAACAAACTTTTATTAAAAAACTATGTAAAAACTGCATCATTTACTTAAAAACTCAAAAAATATTCCATAATATCCATGTTTTGACGTTTATAATGCTAGTTTGACAATGACATTTGGCAATTTGACATTCACAATATAACAGCAAAGGTTTCTGTTTAAATGCCATCTATTAGTTAAAATTTAAAATATATATTTGAATTCAAAATTTATTTGTAAAATTTAACAATTCTAAAAGAAATATACCAAAAGCAATTATCAATCCAATGAATAACACAGCAAACGGACCCATTACACGCATTATACTCAATGCATTAAATGTATTATCTTTGTTATTTTTGGTTTTGTATTTTCTTTCCAGTTCCGAGTTGTACCTAAATGTTATTAACACAATTTTATAAGAATTTCAACAAACCTTTCGTTTGTTACCAATGCGATATAAGCCCTGAATCGAAAAACATTCCTATTGCATGCGAAAAAGTCTTCCGAAATGGCAATGACAATTGCAAAGTCCAAGCATGGTACCCACCAGGAAATAAATTTTCCTCAAGAAGCACAAACTCTCCCATTTGCTTAGCAGTCATATTTTGAGAACAATATGTATAAAACTACAAAATTCAAGCAAATAAAACCTCCAAAAACAAACTCCTAATTTACTTTGTGTCTCAAAGGAGTTTCTTCATCAACAATCCCAACTTTCTTCTGCAAACCCTGTAAAATTGCCTCGCAAACAACCAAACGGTCATCAATTAGCTTCAAAACCTCTTTATATACTGGAATTGTAGTCTCTTCAAAATTTTCCTTCAAAACCGCCCAACTTTCCATATTGGCATGAAAAGTGTATCCATTTTCCACCAATTCTTCAATCCTTGTCGGCTCATACGTTCGCGGTTTGATCAAAAACGAGGCCAATTGACTTTTATACAATGTCGTAAGACACAAACTCAACAACCACCAAATTAAAAAAACAATTTTCAACGAATAATTCCTCGTATGACTATTTAAGAACGACGATGTTGCTTGTTCAATCAACGAACTTAAAGCAGCATTCACATAACCGAAAAACGTCGATTTCTCACTTGATTTTGTTAAAATAGTTGAAAATTTCCCGAAAAGTGCTAGGAATCCAATCGATATACCACCAAATAAATAAATTGGCCATTTAAACGCTAACACAACATGTGTAATTGCCGCCCAACGATCAATATGTCTTGTAAATAAAACTTTAAAACTTTCTGTATGAATGAATCGAGTGAAATCAATCTCTCGGCTACGTTTCAAACTTATTGATATACCACCAACTGCCCATTGAATCCTTCTTCTCTTCAACTAGGAAATAAAATCGATTAATCTTCGATTTACATCTTGCTTAAATCCAATTTACAGCTAAATTAATATAGTACCAATCCCCATTCTCTGCACTGTCATTAATTTTAAACATTTCATAGCGGAAATTTAAATACTTGGACAACGTTTTTAATAATTGTCCCTCGGAACCTTGCGGATCGCATTCACCATCAACAAATCTGTGAAAAACTCTTTAAATTTTGTGTCTCTTTAGGAATTAAAAAGCTTACTTGCAATCGAAAAACGGTGGATAATCTGTATATCCAATTTGGAATGTATGTTGATGGAAATTCCAGAATTGGTCAACGTAATTTGTTAAATCAGGAACTTTTTCCCCTTCACTAACAACATTTAACACTCCAGATTGAGTTCCACAATAAAAACAACAATTATAAAGAATTCTCGTTGAAAAATCATAAACAAACAAGCCTCCAACTTTGTACAAATCTTTCACCTTAAATATGCCATCGAGAAAATTTAAAATCGGTGCAGACAGGAAAAACACAATCACATCATTAGCCAACAATCGAACATCAGAAAATCTTGTTAAATCACTTAAATGAACAACGATTAAAAAAGGTAGAGTGTATGATCGCTGAATAATCTTCTCCTCTTCATTATAATTAACTACATACAAAGGACTTTGATAAGGAAACAAATCCAATTTATCCCTTGTACCATTATCAAAGTAAAAAATTGTATTATACTCCGGAAATTGTTGTAAAATTTCAGTTGGAACTAAATCCAATCCATTTATTGCCGGAATTAAAATGAAAACCAGCAACAGGGCCATTTTTTCCAAAACTAACACGACATTCTTCAACTTCCAAGCCCGAGAGACGATAAATCACCTTTAATCCACCACTGAATTATTAATTTCGGTAAATTGTTACAAATTACAGTCTTAAAACAGAAACAAAAATAAATGTGCTTTGAAGCAGAAAAAAGCGGCTATTAATAATAATATCGTGTGGGATATCTGATTTTTTCGGTAATGTGTTTCTTAAATACAGCATAAACAGATAAGGAATCGATTTTTTAATATAATGCAATTAGTCTGTAACTGGTTTTCAACTTTTATTTACCACAAATAAATTATAAGTACTTCCTTTTCGGATGGAATCGTAAATGGCGTGTTAAAGAACTAAAATCATAGAATGTTTTTGTACATTCATCGCACTCGTATGGCTTTTCGCCCGTATGGATCCTTAAATGTTTGATTAAAATGCTTTTTTGGGTGAACGATTTATGACATTGATTGCAGTGAAACGGGCGAAAATCCAGATGCACTCTTAAATGCAGTTTTAATGCATTTGAACGCACAAATTGCTTCGAACACATCTTACAAGTGTGCGGTTTTAGCGGTCCATGGATCTTCATGTGATCCTTAAATTTACTGGACTCTACGAATGTTTTGGGACACACTGTACACTCGAACGGTCGCTCATCTGTTTCTCTATGGATTTTAACATGCTTTTTTAATGTTCCTGAATGTGTGAAGGATTTTTTGCCTGTTTTACATTTGAATGTTTTCTCGCCGGAATGGATTCAAATGATTTTTAAGAAGAGAACTACAATAAACCACGAAACCACGATACAGAATACTGATGGTTATTCAAGAGACTTATAACAGAGGGAGATAAGAGTATTTATTTAAATGAAAATTTGAAAATTCAAAAACGCCGTTTTACTAGACAAATTCTTCATTTTCTACAAACTATATTGCTTTCTTTCGGAGATTAGTAAACTACTTGCGTGCCTTATTCCAGTACACAACAATTTCTAAAGCGAATGTACATAAAGAAACACTAAATCCAACAGACAGCACTGCTAAAGGGCCCATAAAAGCCATTAAATCCAACGAATGCAAAGTATTTTCCGCTTCATTCTGTTTGCCTTGATTAATTTTCTCCACATATCCTGAATCGTACCTAAGTAACAGTATTTAAAAGACATTTTCCAGCATAAACTTGGCATCCTTTCTAAACATTTACCAATGAGTAATCAACCCGAAATCGTAGAACCGTCCAATAAGACTTGAAAACTTCTTACGAAACGGCGTCGACATTTGCATACACCAAGCATGATATCCGCCAGGAAATAGATTCTCTTCCAACAGTTTTAATTTCCATCTATCAGTGGAAGAAAATCGCGAAGCGCAAGTATTCATCAACTGAAATATTCATCATACATTTGCGAAGAAAAACTCGAATAAAACAGGTAGGAACCTCGTAAATTAACGGTGTCTCCTCATCAATGACACCAACTTTAGCATCAAGTGCATAAACCACCGAATCGCAAAAGTTCAAATCGTCTTTCACTCGTTTCAACACTTCTTTATAAACCAATACTGGTGACTCTTCAAAATTCTCCTTCAAAACCGACCAATCTTCGTTGTTCGCCTACAAAACAAAAGTTAACACCGATTTAAACGCAATATTTTCCATCACCTGAAACATGTACCCATTTTCCACCAAATCCGCAATCATTCTCGGTTCGATAACACTCGGTTTGATAAGAAACGCCGCCAATTTGCTTTTATACATTGTTGTAATACACAAACTCAAAAGCCACCATAACAGAAAGAGCGCTTTTAAAGAAAAATGCCAAGGATGCTTGCGAAGAAACTCGGACATCGGTTGTTCCAACAACGAACTTAACGCCGCCTGAAAGAAAACAATTGCACTTTTTTTCACCGAAAAAAAAAACGTTAATATCTCTCACCCCCATGTAACCAACAACCGTTCCGTTATCCGAGAATCGTGAAAAACCAGCAACGATTCTAGCAATGAAACCAATAAAAACCACTGTAACACTTCCACATAGAAAAACTGGCCATTGAAAGACGCCTACAATATCTCTGGCCGAAGTCCAATGGCCTTTTTGTGTTGTGAAAACAACTTTGAAGCTTTCCGTATGAATGAATCGAGTGAAATCGGTTAAATCACCGCGTATTATACTAACTGATATGCCACCAATTGCCCAATGTACTTTCCTTTTGTTCACCTGCAATAAAACAAGTGTTAAACTTGGGATGAAGATTAAAATTTTTGTTAATTACAGCAATCACCATCTCCTCCCAATCGCCACGTCCATTTTCACCATCGATTTTTATAAGCTTGTAAGTGAAGTTTAAATATTTACTTAAAGTTGCGAGGAGATCACTTTCGGATCCGGTTGGAATGCATTCGTTTTTAGCGTTTCTTTAATTGAAAAATTAAGAGGAGGGTTTAACGAGAAATGCTTACTTACAACTTACTTGAAACATGTGAAAAACGGTGGAAAGTTTGTATATCCAATAACAAATTCATGTCCATTGAAATCACGGAAATCGTTCACCAATTCAGTCAAGTCTCCATTCTTTTCAACTAAATTTAAAATCTCCGATTTGTTGCCGCAATAAAAGCAGCAATTGTACAAGAAATCCGATGACACATCATAGACAAACAATTCACCAGCTCTATAAAGACCTTGTATCTTAAAGATTCTATTCAAAAAACGTTGAATTTCTTCGGAATCGTCCAAAAGTGTATGGACCAGAATCAAAACCACATCCTCATTCCTTAAGTAATAATCACGGCTCGCAAATTCATTAAACTCCATCGGATTTGTTAAAAACACCACATGGATGTACCGTAAACCCAATGGTCTCCTCAACTCAACATCCACTTTATCATAATTCAATAAATTGACAGTGTTATTAAACCCACCAATAAAAAAAGAATGCAACTGTAAAGCAGTCTCGTTATCGTAATGGAAAACCATTCCATAATTGCGAAATTGTTCAACGATCTTCGAGGGCACATTTAATACACTTTCCTTAGGTTTCAGTAATAATGATGCTGAAGAAATGTGATATGTTAAGAGAACGATTCGGTATATTGCTACCATATCGAATGGAAGCACGAAATGGTCTAAGAAAAAACAACATCATCAGTTTACATACACATTTATTAACTATTTTATGATTACCACAGACAACATCTTTCACATGTTAGCTGAATTATTGATAATATTGACTTACAATTAGTTGTAGAAGCGCTTCTACAGGGTGTCAAACAATAAAATCTCACGGAAAATTTAAATTGAAAACGATTATAATAGAAAACACCCGGTATAATATGCTGTGAAAAAATACGCGCTTGGCAATTTATCAAAACATGTAAAAAAACTAAATTATACCATAAATGATTTATTTGTATGTAAATTACAGGCTTAATCAGTTTCCAAACGTAACACACGTATTTTCCCTTGATCGGCCAACACACAAGCCGCTTCATTTTCACCCCCACAATAGTGAGACGAAGAAAAAACCGTAATTAGTTTACCCTTTTGTTGCACCTGACCAAAAGCGATCTAAATATTTGATATGTGAATTTATTGGTTCGCCCTCACATGGATACCGGCTTGGGGCACTTCGTGGGCCCTGATAATATGCGTTAATTGATTCTGTTTCAGAAATCTCTCCAATGCTTCAACAGTGAACACATGGCCAGTGCCACGACGGGAATTCGCTGCGAATCCTTCGTTCGCCATCAGTTCCATGGCAAGTTTATCACTCACCGCTTTGTTTCTGTAATAAATTCATTAAACATTTTCTGATTTCAGTCAAATACTGTTTGGAAATACGACAATGGATCGTTCCACATTATTTCCCAAGCCAAAGCGCTTTGCTGATCGGGATAAGTTAACGGATTTGGTATGTCGTTGATTGTTTTTAGGAATGGACAGAGCCAAGGGGGCGGCACACCACCGTGACAGCAGAAAATCTAAGAAAATTCAATAAACTCTCAGATGATTATTGTGGAAATAAGACTTATACCGTTTTATCGATTGTGGCCGCTAAAGGCATGTGATCAAAAACATTATTAACCGCATTCCACAATTCTTTGCCTAATTTGTCACCGAACTTGGTGGCACATTCACTGCAAAACGTTTCAGAATCTTTCAAAAAGCTCAAAACATACTTTTTCCCAGACTTACTTATAAAACGTGTACATTTTCTGCACGTCCCGAATCTCATGATTTCCTCTCACCAAATACATCTTCTTCGGAGCTTGGATTTTGTACGCAAACAGGTAAGTCACCACTTCAACACTATACTTACCCCTATCGACATAATCGCCTAAAAACAGTAAATTACAGGGCGACAGTGTCGGTCCAATGGGCCATAGAAATTTCTCAAAACACAACAAATCCTCAATATTGCCATGCAAATCGCCCATTACATAAACCGGTGAACTTAAATCCAATAATCGCGGTTCATTTTTAAGATTACTGGCCACTTGTTGGCACACAGTAATAAGTAATTTACAAAAATTCGTCGCATTTATTTTGCCCCATAGATAAGAGGTTTTTCTGCCAGCTGCTGGGGCGGTGTTTAACACCACCAAGTAACGTAACGACTTTAATAGCTCATTTGTGATGGATTGCTGATTGTAGTTGTCCGTCGATACTCGACGACTCCGTTCAAATTCCTCACTTACCGGCTTGATTGTCGTACTGGACGTTACATCTTTCAACGTATAAACATCGTCAATTTGTATGGTTTGTCTTGTTTTCATTATTCGAACAGAATGTACACCAATCTCGTAGTTAATCGGTCTAATCGAAGCTTGAAAAGAAATTTTTAAATTTTGCATCATATTGAATGCAATATGAACAAACTTCTCATTGCTTGTACAGGAATTGGTTTAATGGCACTCACTTCTCGGTCGGGGTTTTCTAAAAAACTTAAAAAACGAGCTTAAAGTTTGCCGTTGACATTTAGGTCCTTACTCCAAATCATTTAAAACGGCCTGAATTAATTTCGGTGATCGTAAAACATCGGAAATGCCCTGAAAGTGACCCTTTGACGAAGCAGCAATAAAATCGTTTAACGACACAATCGGATTGTTATCGCTTTTGTTCATAATCCTTAAAAATCGAATAAAACTATGTGAAAATTGCATTTTGTTTGGTATACTTGTAGCTTTCCTTCATTTGCGACTGGATGTCATTATCATAGACAGGAAGTTTTTGTATTTTCCGTAATAATGTGATGAATTGTGAAAATTCAACGGTATTCCAAACGCCATCGTTGTCTTTATCAAAGAATCTGCAATTTAGTATGTAAAACAAGAAATGAAACAAAGTGTTTGTACCTGAAAATGTAATTTTCGCGTATCTGTTTCGTTTGATTCTTGTGCAGAGTGTTAGTGTCGAGTGCTAGAATGAAGTATAGCAACTCTCTAAAGGCGAGTCCGATGCGTTTACTAATATCAGCCGCTCTAAAAAATGTTTTATTGCATGAATGAAAGATAGGGGTGGGAAATGTACCGGAACAGCAACGGAACTTCGTCCTTGGACCAGCCACAAAGACTCAACACCTTCCAAAATCCCACAACGCTCATGTAAATCGCTGGAAATGTGCTATCTAAATACACCCTCAATAGTTTCTCTTGTTCTGAAATGAAAGAAGCGATTTTTTTCGCAATTTAAAGAAAAACCAATTACGATCGCTTTTCAATCCACTTTGATTGACAAGATTCGCATAATTGTCCTCCGAATCGCTTCGGATCAGAACATTTTCGTTAATTTCGTAAAAATTTTCGCGTACAATCGCACCGAGTGGTTGAATGTAAGCGGAATCGGACGTGCCACCAACAGCCAACAACCAATATTCCAGCAATTCTGGACTTTTTAATGTGAAACTTGTCCACAGTTTCTTTAGTTCTTCGTTTGATGTCCAACGAAGTTTGGCACGGTACTAAAATTACGTGAAAAATAGTTAAATTGAAAGAGAGTTGAGTGTTTTTCGTTACTCTTCCGGTAGAGTTTTTGCTCCGTTTTTTCGTGTTCAAATCGACGATGTAAAGAAAGACAGTGCTGCTAATGTGCGGCGTGGAATTTAATGAGGTCCACAATCTGTTGTAACGCAGCATCTTCTTAGGTTCCATTTTCAGTGAAAAAATCTAAAATTTACTTTCTTTAGTCCTGAAATCGGTATACTGTTTAAAAACCACTTCTTCGATGATTAAACCAAGTTTTGCGCTCCATGATTCGCCGTTTGTTACACCAACACTCGGTATATAATACTCATTCGATGTTTCAAGTGTAAGAAGGACAGTATTGTCTTGGGTGCATAAAATAAATGCGGACACTGCATCGCTGAATTTTGACTTTGACATGATTTTTTTAAAGAATAATACAACAAATACGATTTTATCGTTTAATTCATCTATTTATTAAATAAAAAACTCAAATGTACATAATAAAATTTAAATTACTTAACAAGTTAACAATTCTTCACCTGCTTTTTTATACAACAATTATATTTAATTATTCAATAAGTACACACACGTCTTTTTTATTTATTATATAAATGCCTACAATTATGCATTATTTATGCAAATGAAATGTTTTCTCTTTGATGATATGTAATCGAACGCAAAAATTGGGCTACTATATTTACTAACACTACATGATTATTTATTTAAATTTGTATTTGGTTCCAATTTTATTAGGCTAATATAAAAATGACTATAAAATTACATACAGTACGTTTATTTAAAATGGTTCCCACTGGATTTGTCTGTTCTCTTTTATTGTTTTCCTTGTCTACGTTTTTGATATGCAGGAGAGGATGTGAAATAAATTGTGTGTAGGGTAGGTACGTATCAAAAATTACACAATTATCACATTCACCTAATGAAAAATACTTTGTTCTTTTCTTTTTATTAGGCCTAATGGTATATTAAACGCTATGAAAATGGATCGAGAGTCTTGAGGGGAGTTTAATGTATTAGGACGCAGGTAAGCGGGAATGGAATTGTGTATGTTTAGTAGAATAAAATAAAATGCCGATAACATTTGGTGGGTGGAAAAAATACAACAGCATCCATTAAACTCCAGTTACATAGAATCCCATTGGGGAATGAATAAACAGCGTTCTATATATACTAAATCAAAGCCACTCTCTTAAAAAACCGAAAAAACATTAAGGATTTTCTCTGTTGAAAAAGTTAGGAGAGGAGCTGTGTGTGTGCTCAGTCCAATTTTCAAGTGAAAATCCCCACTGGATAAACACAGTTTTGTATTCGTTTTTCTTTTTTTTATTGTGATTGTTTAAATTTATACTTGTTGCGATAATATGTTGGTGGTGGTATAAGACGAAATGAAAAGGGGATCTGTTGGATTTGCATGCGAATGGGATTAGAATACATCTGGTACGGGTTGTCTTGGTCCAGGTGGACGATAGTCATTAATATCATCTCCGACAGGTGCACACTGGTGTGGCGAACATGATAATTTAGCGCCCTGACCACAAATGCATTCAATACAATTGCCAGTATCGTGTGGTAGTTTATCGCCTATTTTGTATTCCCTTCCTGGAAATCAATAGAAATAACTGGTATTAGGTTGAGTATTTCAGTTGGTAAACGATGTGAAATTGTCTAATGATGTGGGTTTGATGTTTTGGAAAATATCACAATTTGTGTGTGACCTTCTTTTTAAAAAGGCTCTAAACGAGCGGGAAATGGTCTCGTGAGACAAGCGGCTATTTTTTACTTAAATGATTTCGCATTTTTTTCTGTTATACAGGGTGGAATAGGTGGATTGAGACGAAGTGACGAATTTCGTTAAAATATAAGAAAATTCCATTGTCTCAAAAAATTGTTTTTTCCTCCATTTTGATGTATTTCAGTCGAGCTTTTCCACCCTGTATATGGAATATTTCTCTGAAATCGGCCAGCGGCCGTTCAGGTATTCCATAATAATCGCACCCTCAACGATAGAAAATGTGTGTGATGAATTAGTTGGAAAATGCCCGAATTCAATTTACTTGAGAACGTAATTGAATCAATACAAGAAAATATTGTTCTTTCAACGAACTGCGTTCGTGTTAAATGTTAATTTACTTCTACAATTCCAGTTTGTTTTTTAATCGCAATTTACCTTCTCGTCCCGTATTTTTTTTTATTTTTATTGAATGAACTGAATATAAAGGGTATGTTTTTAGCATAATAGAATAAACAACGTTAAATACGATTTTTTTCTACAAAAAAACGAAACTCTCAAAGGACTCGCATATTCTAAGAGCGGTGCAGAATGAGGAACTTTTATAAATGATATGAAATATAATTCATGGATGAAACTTAATTCAGGAGTCCATGGTTTATTATTTATGAAAAATTTTCTGGAAAAATCGTTCTAAAACATGATGATTTAATAATGTTTGAGGAAGATACTTAAATATTCTTCGCTTAAAAATCCAACGAGTTTAAAACTGTTTTTTGTCAATGTAAAATTTTGAACATAAAATGACAAAACACTACGGCCAAATATCAATTAAATTCGCATTATCACGGTGTTGTCTCTGAGGCAAAGATTACATACCCATTACAATGCATCGTTGAGCCTCCTCGGTGGAACTGGCAGGTATTTCACTCGAATAAACAATATCACTACCATCGTCTACCGTTGAATTCTCTATAGAAAAGTCGTCAGTACTGTTATTTGCATTTTCCAATGTAGTTGTGGAAGACATTAAGTTTTGTTGTTGAATTGTTGTTTGTTTTTGACTAAATGGTGTAGTATTGCGACTATCGCTTGTACTTGATGAAGTGGGCAACGATTGCGTTAAAGATGGTACACTAGGCACATTCACTGAAACACACAAATAATCGATTATATGAAAGTGTCGATTGTATTTCAAGTTTACTGCATGGAGAGAATGGTCCACGGTCCTTGCATGGTCCCTCCACAGCCGGAGGACAATCTTGCCACCAACAAAACATTTCACCATCCAAACAAAGACAAAATTCGCACGCATCTTTCCGGTAGATCTGGAAGAGATTTTCACAGAATTAATGAGAGGAAATAGTTGTATGGCGGCATATTCAAATCCTGTTATACGCCACTCTTTAATTACTCTAATGAATGCCGCATAAAACAGCTAGAGGCAGGTGAAAATAGACAATATCGTCTTTTATGTGAATGTATTTTTCCACACACCTCGACTAGAGAATTTTCTTTATGTGTGCACATTTTCAAAGAAAATATACCTAACGGAAATGTCGCCTGTGTGCATGCTACTGCGCTTAATTTCACTGGAAAATAAATAACGAAAGTGATGATAGAAGGGACTGGGGATAGCAAGACATACTGGAGGTACGTGTTAAAATTTCCAAATTAATTAAAGTGTATTTTTTCGCCCTTTACTTGTTCCTTTACGCTTT
The DNA here is from genome assembly GCA_963930825.1 of Silvanus unidentatus. Taxonomy (NCBI): domain Eukaryota; kingdom Metazoa; phylum Arthropoda; class Insecta; order Coleoptera; family Silvanidae; genus Silvanus; species Silvanus unidentatus. The sequence continues at coordinate 27,020,526 of OZ005758.1, read as the reverse complement.
TAACTTCAAAGGATTATCCAATTATGCTCGCCCCATTGCAGAGTATTAATGTTTGAAGAACATTTTCCACACAAATTAGTAAATTTTATTACTTGGAAGATGTGTGAGTGTTGAAGTCTAGAGGAAATTTATTGAACATGCTGGAATTTGTTGACAACGAATTTTAATATTAAGGTGCAAAATGTCTCCGGTTATTTGAAGACCACTTGTGTGAATTTTTCCTAGGAAAACAATAAAACAAACGAAGTGGGCCCCCCTTTAAGCTATAAATAATCCGAACGATATCAAAACCACAATCGTATAATATTTCGTAGAGAAAATAGAATTTTATATGTTGGGTAACTGAAAACAAAACCGCTCTTATGTTGTTCGTATTTTATCATTTGTATCGTGAAAGGTTTTTTTTCTTGATGTGCTAGGGGAGAGTTTTCGATTGTCGTTTACGCTGACGTTGCGCTATTGCAATACTACAGATTCGTGTGTGGCAAGGACGGAGAGGATCATGTGCCCGACGGGGGTGGATTTGATGCATGTGAGATATACCTACCAGGATGAAACAAGAAACACGCTTTTGATTCTTGATTTTTTTTTCGTACAACGATCTGCGAAACAATTTACGAAAAAAGTTTATTTCAAATTTCAGACTCGGTAGAATGAGTTGACTGTATTATTGAAATGTTTACAGTCGAGAATCGATAACTTTTTTGTAATTGAACTAAAAAAATCGGAAAAAGATATTTTAGAATCTTTATGAATCACTTCACATGATTATTCATAAAGTTTTGATTAAAAATTCCTTTTCATTTCTATTATTTTTTTGTTTGGCTCAATCAATCTCTCACATCCTGTAATATAATATCCAACACGAACAATAGATAAAGAGAGACAATTATTAAAATACGTTTTTATTGGAAATAAGCACGTTTTCGAATTAGAAAGCAGTGTATGTGGACCAACCACAGACAGTTAACATAAATTAATTGGGGTTGTGATTGAAGTTTATGGACAAAATTGGAAAGCTCTTGAGGCGATTATAGCTACTATATACAGCAATTACTACTCAGCTTTGTTAAAGCTCACACAATCATAATTAAAGCACATTCACAGGTGTTAATCTACCCTATATAGAGATAATAACACAACAGATAGAATAGAGAAACGCTTAACACATACCTCGTCCCCCTTTTAACATTTTGTAATTAGTTTAGTTATTATTACATGGAAGGTAGCAGGTTGCTATTTGCGCCATACTATATTTCGTATATGTGCGTTTTCTTAAATCCAATATCATTTCTACTAAATTATTAAGTTACTGTTATCTGTTGAGTGTGTAAGAGAAAGGAGTGGTTGCCAAAAGGCCTTCTTTATAACGGTATCTTCCTCTCTTATCCTGTCTGTCTGTATAATAACACTAGTGCCAGGCGAACTGGAAATCCACCCAGAATTAATTGGCGGTTGGGATGAATTTAATATGACCTAAAATCGTTTATTATATAAACTAGAAGGGCGGATCAACTCATTAATCTTTTATTCAATTGACGTTCTGTATATATATATTTATGGTGATTTTTTGTTGCGACATTTTCTATGTAAATAAAGTGGTGTTATTTTATACGACTTTAGCCTCACCGCAATTGCGACAATATTGAATAAACCACTTATTACGGTAGACAATAAAATTAATGATTGTTCCAACATCGTGACTTGGAGAGGATGCTGTCATGTCACCGTGTAGTGATACTTTGTAGGAATTTTAAGAAGGTCCTCCCTTGGTATACATCAACATATTCGGTGTGTTCTTCTTCTATGTCCCTCTTTCTCCACACATTTCGTGACATCTGTTTCTCGGTCTGTCATCAGCAAACGAACATTTTGTGCTTGTTGAACACCTTATGAATTCAAAATAATCTTCTATAATGTTATACACATACACAGATTTCCATTCTCCCCTTCTTTAACAAAAGAATTAATTATAATATGAAATAGATGTGGACGTGTGCACGTTCCATCTTCAGCGTTGTTGGCATATGGTTTTATACAGGATGAAATGGTGAATTGTACACAATGGAAAGAAGTCTTTTTAACAATTTTGAATTGGAATCTTATGAATCATTATGTTAACTAATTAAAGATCTAAAAACAATTTATTCAAAAAGTTATCAAGTATCGATTACATCGCAGACATTTTTATAGTACAAAGTAGAATTAAGTCATTCTACTGAGTCTGAAATTTGAAATTCACTATTTTTGTAAACCTACACAAAACTGCTTCTTTTATATCACGAATTTGTAAATAAACCTGTGAATTTTAAATAATTTTATTACATTTTTTTATTCATTAATTAAAAAGTTATCGATTTCGAAAAAAAATTTTTTAACCAGTTTGTTGACCATTGGGAATAGAGTTAAAATTCCAAATGGGCAAACATTTCAAAATCTTTTTACAGACTTTTTAAAGAAAGTTGACGTCGTTTGAGTTCCACCCTGTATACATAGCGAAAGGGGAAAGAAGCGAGTATCATTGTTGGAGAGGAAGTTATTTTGGCTGAACAAACTTCATACAATTACATTCCTATGATATTTGTCCTTTAGTAAATGATTAATGAAAAGTTTAAAAGGGTCCGGATCAAGTTTGTACACACAAAAAACTTATGTACCTATGTGGAAAATGTGTACTGCACTTTCGACAGATAATTAAAAATGCATTCAACCTTTCTAGACTGTACAAGTGCAATTATCGAAGAAAGAAACGAACAAATTACCTACATTGTTAAAAAAGAGGAGAGTTGTGGAAAAGGAACGTGAAAAGTGTGTGTGTTTGAATTGCATAAAGAAAAAGGAGGAATTCAGCAACCGCAAACAACGCACTTATGCCACTTCCAAAAACCACCCTTAAACATATTCTTCAATAACAATTGTGTGATTTTCTACTTTTCCCTCTTTTCATATTACAAATTTCGAGAATCCTGTGCAAATGTTTGCCGTTTTGTTTGGGAATAATATCAAATTCGTATAGCGAACACCTTTTTTTCTATTTGCATTTCGCGTATTTCTTGGGAATATTTTAAAATGTCAGAAAAACATTCTTCTCCACACACACAGAAACAGAGAGAAAGAGTCTAATTACATTTTAATGAATTGTCAAGTAAATGAAAATTCTATTTCCAAGAACTAAAACAGATTAAGTATACTCAAATTTAATTAAACGGTAATTTATTTGCAGCAAAACATGTTCGTCACGCCACTATAACGACTTTTTTCCCAAAGTTTTCGTGGAAAAGAATCTCAGCTTTTTTTTAGTTCAAATTTGATGTAAATTTGTAGCTGTTAAATTAATTTTATACAGCATAAATCTATACTTACTCTGTGTTGTCATCTCTTTGTTGTAGTTCCAATTAGAATAATATAAAATGCTTTTCAGGATTTGCCGAAGCAAATTTTCCAACGAACCATAGTTGCATTTTTTTAAATTTATTTTCATTGTGCATAAATAAATTAATTTAATCAGAGATAAAAAAATTATGAAATGTTGTATATAAACGCGAACATTTTAATATATTGTTTATAGAATAATAAAATCGATTTTTGTCGGATTATTGTTAATTTACGATCTCTCTAATTATCATAAAAGCGTAAAAATGAGTCGTGCCTTGTAAATGCATCGTTAAATTTCTACATAAAACGTTGATTTTATTTTCGGTAAGGTATAGTAAAATGTTTTGATTGCAGTTGTAAAAATAAATAAGAAAAAATTATATACACCCATCCAAATCGTTAAAATAAAGTTATTATTCTATACAAGAACTGAACTGAGACACACATTTGCAATTGTAGAAAATATTAAACTTGTCCTATATAGCGATTTATTTAAAATTTAAATTGAGACTCGCAGTTTGTATATTCGCGCTTGGTCTCCACGCGCGCTTCTCTCACTCTCTATATTCGGCTGCTTTATTCCATTTTCCCTTCTAAAAGAGAACTTTATTGATTGTATGTATTTAAGTTTATGAAGATTTAAATGAGAAATTGACTAGCCATGAAAAAAGAATACTCTAACATCCCCCCAAAACCGCATAAGTCCTCGGTTATATTGAAATATAAAAATTACTTTTTTTTTTTCTTATATCCGTTGATAAAGACGATTCTATTTATGAAATTTACTTTCAATTTTCTACATGTAAATTAATGTTTAAATAGCGCTGTTTTTTCGTAATTCATTTGGAAAAAATCTCTCCTATGATTCGCAAACAAGACAGTTTCATTTAGTTTAATTAATTAAACAAAAAATCTACTGAAGCGTATAAGATATCATTTTTATGCGACAAATTAATTACATCTAATTAAGTAACTGGGAAAAGTGTTGTGAAAATGCGCTTTTAAATCAAAGAAAATGGGCTCCGATAAACTATTTGTTTCTATTAAATTAAACTTTCTTTAAGTCCTTTTAGAAAATTGCCAACAACATGAAGTGTACTCACATTAAGGAGATTAGGGCTAATTTAGTTTTAGGGTAATTTCATTAAAGCCCTGGAGAAAAATTAGAAAATAAATCAAATGGCAGGAAAAAAGAGAAGTTAACAATGGAAACAATGCCATTTTCCCTAGAAAAAATACTAGAATTAGTGCGGGAATATGAGCAAATTTGCACCTCTCAGAATGAAAATGGAAAGCAAATGTTGAATGTTTTTAAACCAAACCGCATACAACAACTTATCCACTGTCAACATAAACCGAAATGTTTCCATTGAAAACATTTCACTCGGGATATTGTTAAATGCGGGAGGGCAAAAAAACACATCCAATTAACGACTGTTTGTAGCTTGTCATCAAAACACTATGTTTACATGTAAAATAGATGGAGAGTTAAAAATCGTATGTACAGAAATGGCTGCATTATCGAGAAGGGAATATCGTTCTTTATAGCGTTATCGTGACACGAAGGGGTAGGTAAGTAAAATTGTGTACACGTCAGCACAAATGGAGAAATTCCCGATGAATATTCATGTTTGCAGTGATTTCTTATGCCCGGTTGCATATTGGATTAACTGGGCCATTTGTTTATACGCCACATTCGACCAAACACACAGCAACACTCTCCCCTGAAATTCAGAACAAAGATACCAGAAAGGTTCCATTAAAACAATTTGCATACTAATTATTGCGCAAACTAATAATAATGTATTATATAAAATTTTGTGCATTTTAAAACGTGATTGAAATAAATCATCCACTTAACAAACCGGGAGTGAGCTGCTTGGTGGCGGCTTTTATTTAAACTAATTACTCTATTCATTTGTCGGTGAAGAATTATTTCACAATTAATGATGCTTTTGTTGTTTTAATTGAAAGTAAACAGAATGTGTGCAATACATACTAATAAGGGGATCATTTTGTGTTGACCCATGTCAGTAAAGATGTGGGCCTATTTAGTTTGAGAGACAAGTGGAAATGCAAATCAATCAAGCTCGATTTTACACCAATAGTTTCGGTTTATTGTACGGCTAAGACTTGACAATTGGCTTTAATTACATCTGTGTTGACGGTTATTCAAGTGACAGAGACCATAGAGCATGGATGTACAGGGTGTTTTAGCCTAATTGAGACAAAATCAATAAGAGAAAATTCATTCAATTATATCAATTTTCCATTTTCGATCTTTAGTGAGTAAAATCGATCTTCATCCAATCAAATTGAAACACCTTGTACATGTCAAAGTATTTTCTCGTGAAACTGATCAAATCGGCTACCTGTTGTCCGTGCGTATATTCAACACCAGCCACTAAGCACGTCGCAGCCGAACTAAGTCTCCCTAAGCCGTGGGTGGTGTTGTCATCCTCATCCAAAACAGTGTCATCGTCCTGCTCCTCTTCTAAACCATTTGATGGATCGTTGTTTATCACCGATACAGGAACTAAAACAAATAATCCAAATGCATGATTTGTTCTAAAAAGTTTTAATAACCCCAACCACAATATCCACCCAAAGTTACATATAGTGCGATTATTATTGTGGTTGCACAATTGCCATACAAACGTTTATGACTTGGTTTTGTTGTTAATGTTTATCGAAGTGAGATTACATTATTGGCCCCCCAAAATAATAAACGAGCAAATTTCAATCAATTCCAACTAGTATTAGTTGGTGGTTAGAGGTTTTGGGAAGGTAACTTTCGACATTATATAATCCTGTACACAGGATGGATAGAGAACGCACTTGTGGTAATTAGGAATTCAAAATTTCATCCCCCGACCTCCCATCAAGTGATGCTTTAACTGTTGTTGAAATTTTCCCTATAAAAGCCAGATAGGTGGACGGGAAATTCCTTCCTCTCTCTGGTTACACGTAAACTCGACTCTATCCCTTGCTGATATAATTATCCAGTAATTACGTGTATAGCTTCTATTTTATATAACGTACACAAACACACACACACTGTGCCAGATTCAATTATGCGGTCTATTTGCATGCCGAATTGCAGAAAATCTAGATTTTCATCAAAATTTGCGACTTGTTTGGTTAAGTATTAAAACAAACTCATATCTTTTCTAGTGAATCGACAAAAGAGCATATACATGTACACCCTACATATCCCTAATAATATATAGAAAAGTTTGTTAGAAAGTTGATTTTCTCAGTATGTTCGTTATTGAAAAGTAAGTAGAGGAAACTTTTCTATTATACTGTTTCACACAGTTTGCGAGTGCTTTTTTATCAAATTTTTTATCTGTCTACTCGTGGATGTGTCTGCTCACAGCTACAAGTGTCAAAAAGTGACAGTATTTTCGTTCTAAAGTCGAAATTTTAAGCGTTTTTCCAAAAAAAACAACATACCCAAATGCAATAATGGCAATGAAAATCGCTTGCATGGTAACACGTCCACAATGTGCGCAAAAGTTTCTTGAATATTATCGGTAATTGAATGTTGTAGAAAAGTCCAATATCAAACACCTTGTAGTTGTAGAAAATCATTTAATACACTCATAATAATTGTTTAAAAAGCGATGCACTCGAGAACATCATCATCAACCACCACATCAGCAATGCTAATGGTTGGACCAAATTTCAGGGTTGGCAAGAAAATCGGTAATGGCAATTTCGGTGAGTTGCGTTTAGGCAAGAATTTATTGAACAATGAACATGTCGCTATTAAATTGGAACCAATCAAATCGAAAGCACCGCAACTCAGTATGGAGTACAGATTTTATAAAATGCTTGGACCTCATGAAGGTTTTCTTTTTCGGTATATGTTTGAATAATTAATTTCGGTAAGCGTGTTGCAGGTTTCCCGAAGGTGTATCATTTGGGCACGTGCGGTGGCCGATACAATGCAATGGTTATGGAACTCTTGGGTCCCAGTTTAGAGGATTTGTTCACATTGTGTAGTCGAAAGTTTCGTTTGAAGACAGTTTTACTGATTGCTGATCAATTGTTGACACGTATGGAGTATGTGCATAGTAAAAAATTGATATACCGTGATGTGAAGCCGGAAAACTTTTTAATCGGTCGTGCAAAAACGAAAAAAGAGAATATCGTTCATATGGTGGATTTTGGTTTGGCCAAAGAGTACATCGACAGTGACACCAACAAGCATATTCCTTTCAGGTTTTTTTCCCATTTTACATTATATAACGTATAACCGATAATAATTTGTGTATAGGGAACATAAATCGTTAACTGGTACAGCACGTTATATGAGTATAAATACACATTTGGGCCGTGAACAGTCACGTCGTGACGATTTAGAAGCGATGGGACACATGTTTATGTACTTTTTGCGTGGTTCATTACCATGGCAAGGTTTACGTGCTGATACATTGAAAGAACGCTATCAGAAAATTAGTGACACGAAACGATCCACCCCCATTGAACAACTGTGCGACGGATATCCGGAGGAGATGGCCACCTATTTGATGTATGTGCGAAGTTTGGAGTTTTATGAAGCGCCCGATTATGAATATTTGCGAAGAATGTTCAAAGATTTGTTTAGGAAACAAGGGTACGACAATGATGGCATGTTTGATTGGTCAGGTGAGAGGAATATGGCTTTGATAAGTAAGTGGAAGGCGGTGGGATATTGTCAAGTTTTTCGTCTTTCAGATAAAGTGAATAGATTGAACAATGTGGAATCAGGAAGGAGTAGTGTGAGGGTTCCGCAATGAGTTTTGTTGTAAATGCAGTGTAGAATTGTCCAGAGAAACTGTCCGAATATACATTTTCTTTATATAGAAGTAGAGAAGTGTTTGTTACTTAATAATATACAGGGTGTGACAGATTGAATGAAACAATGTGATTTTCTTGAGTCAGAATATCAAGCCATCAAAAGTGGTTCGTAAAATTGTTTGCCTCAATCAACTCTTCCACCCTGTATATGAAAAATTGCGTCAGTACTTCGTGTGGAAATGAGCGGGAGCTTTTTGCCAATATTGAAACAATAAATTCATTGAAAAGCCTTTGTTAGCAAACACAATACAAATTGAAATTCATTAAAGAAAAGGTAAAACAAAACATCGTCACGAAACCCACACATACACCTTATACATAAAGCTCCCAATATAGCATTGTTGGTAATTTTGTAACAGTGTGCAAGAGTGAGAAAAGCAGCGAGTGGATGGGTTTCCAGATGAATACAATATAATGAAAGCGCGCAAAACTAGGAGCACACAAGTGTTATCAGTAGTCCCAGTGATATTTGCTTTTTAAAAAAAGGTAAACATAATAGACCATTGGATGGCGGGTGGGTGTTGGAGAGGACATCAAAAACGGGGACACACCATAAAAGTTTATGATATATTACAAAATGGTCCGATATATTTACATTTATAAATTCATGTAGTCGTTGGGCAATAGTAAAAAATCGCCCCTTTTTATTGTGAATGTAGAGACCAGAGTGATTTGTGTTTTGCCACCGCACGACATTGATGCGTGTTTTAGAAATAACGCTAAAAATTTATGATCTTTCTGGTGTAACGTTTTTTTTTTTCGTCTACAACTATAGTATTTTCTTGTACGGGGGTGTCTTTTCTATATATACATATAAAAGGGGATCACAAAATGTAATTTACTTTCTGCTACTTTACACTATGGTGACTGGTATAGTGGTGGTAAAATAAAATTACGTTATATACCTATGTATATATACGTATATATATCCAAGAAAATTCAAATCTCTTTTATAACCGAATATTTTATATTTTACGCGACTTGCTGATGCATTACTCACGTACTGGTGGCTTTCTCATCCACCAAACCACATCTAATATGATTATATATTGTGTTAAAAATATATAAGATGTTTTAAAAAAAATCCTTTCGATCCATGTATGTATATGCTTACATGTTATTGTACATATATGCAAAACAATTCCATTTTACTATCCTAACAGTATTTTAGTGGGAAACTGTCTCTATAATCTCACCCAAAACATATTAAATCCCCTTATACAGTAAAGGGAAAATTAATAATTTTGTCACTGGAAAGCTAGTGGGAGAATGTGTTAGGTACAGAGGGATGTTATATGTTATTTAATTAAATGGAGCTTAAATTAAGTGCTTGATTTACTTGCATAATAATACTAGAAAGAATTTACTTATAGTCTGAAAATAGTTATTAGAAATTACTTTCCAAACAGAACAGAATTCAAGTTCCTTCGCTAAGAAGCTGACATATTTAATCTATTTTTTGTGGCTATTACGATGGTATTTTCTAAATTATTCACTAAAATGAAATGTAAACTTGTTAATCCTGTTTGCAGTAATAACAATGTCATTTTAACCCAGAAAATTTGGTAAATGTGGGAAATTTTGAGCGATAAAGTCTTTAAACAAAGAATATACAAAATTACGAAACTACAAAATTAATGAAAGTTTTTTTTTTAAATACCATCCCGGATTTACTAACAAAATTTCTGATAATTAACAAAATCGAGACAGGAGAGAGACCATCAATCATCAATGCCACTTGTGGCAGTATATGCAATATTAAATAAAAACCCGTCACCTGTTTTAAAAAATCTAACAAGTGAGCAAGTGCATCAATCATTTTGAATTGACTTTAAAAGCCGCCCCTGTATCGTTACTATTTAAAATGGCAACTGGCTGAGACCCAAACACATAAATTTCCAACCACTACAATAATATAGAGTACGTTAAGGTGGTGGTGAGATAAAGTTCAGTACAAGTTTTCCTAGAGTGCATTTTGTACCCAGTTTTGGCATAATTCCAAAACATTCTTCACAAACCCCCGGTGCTTCCAACCTCATCCCATTTCTTATCCATAATAGTGTCCCCTTTTAACTGTCTGGCTTATAAATATCGTTTTATTCGAGTTTTGAAAGTGTGTATTGTGTATTATGTTGTACAAGTCACCCCCTTGACATCGAAACAATAAATGTTAAACGCAAAGGTCAACATCAGTCCGTCATTGGTGCTTTTTTTTAATTTACCTCACTCAGTTTTGATATGGTAGACCTATAAAGGCAGATAATGCATGGAATTTCGGATCAGTTTGGTATGCTAGAATGCACTCTGTTTACATGCACGAATGAAAGAATGTATGGCATTTTGTGGGCGTGCGTTTGTGTATCCACCCATCCACCCCAAACCGGAAAATTCAATTTTTGAAATAATAGAAAAATTATCAACTACAAATAAGATGATAAATGTGCTTGCAAATAATTTTAAAAGCGAAATAATGTCATAATCAGTCCGCACACGTTGTACAGTGTTACGCTTCACTTTTTCCCTTTATTTTATCAGGGGTATAATAGCTTTTTAGAGCACATTGTATAAATGTGTGTGTGTGTATGGAGTGTGTTGAAATCTATAATAATACAGGCACAGCGGAATTTAGATAGTAATGAAATGAATGGAATGGTCAACGGTTGAACAATCGACCCTGTTAGACAATTAATTTCCTAACACAAAAGACTGAAACGGAATCAAGGAAAATATAGTAGAATTTCAAGCGTATCTGTTATACGACAGGCCCAACTATTTGTACTTTCTTAAACAACGAAGCCAGATGGTCGCTGTTTAGAAATAATAGAAGTTGTTTTCATTGTAAAATGGAATTGCATTTTTTGTACAGTGTATGGAAAAACGTGAGGTTTTAAAGACGGATTTCTAAGCAGTGCATGTGATCAATCGTCGTCTATGTGCACGTTTTACAACTTGATTTGTACATTGCTACCCAATTCCGGGTAAAATATTTACTATGTTTCACCCCCACATCGGAAAATGTACGAGTTGTGGGGCTGTTTAGTAATTCTCGTCAACAGCAAACATTTTTAAAAACCAGGCACACTTCAATATTTCACCATTGAAAAATTACTTTTCGATATATATTATGAGCAATATTTTACTGACGTAAATTTAATTACTTCTCCAGGAATAATATATTATATAATAAATGGGTGGCTTGTGGAACGTAAATTTTAATTAAAATGTACAGAAGAATGTATAGAAAAAGACGATTTTTTAACGTATGTGTGGCAGCTTCACAATTTCCAACATTATAACACAGTTTCCCAATATTCACAAGAGATGCTCTGTGTAAGGGTATGTTTAAGGGGAAAATTTATGTTTATTAGTTTGAATTGCAATGTGCGGCCATCAGGTGTTTCGCTGCCATATAATTAACCATTTCGATTTAACGTAAAGCCTTGTATTCTCTCTCGAGGCGCGGCAACATTTTAAATACCAATTAAAAATTAATTATCCCTCTCTAATAAGTTTCGCGTATATGCAATAATTTGCATTTGTAATTTTTTTTCTGGGAAAAATATAAATGAAACACAAACTTTCAAATATTGCTTCTCCCAATTAAATGATTACAAACTGAAAAACAGTTGCTGATGTACGTCCATGTACCAGTTTGGATTTTACAAAGTAAATTCTGTTTGTAGAGGACAAACTTTGAGTGGGGCCACTCGGAAGGGCTGTTTCCACATCAAACAGAAGTAAAAATATATACCTAAACATCAGAAATGGATGAAAAGGCGGTGGATTTTAATCAGATGGATTAGATGAAACTGAAACATATGGAAAAATTCTTGCTGAAATATGGTCGAACATACAGGGGGTAATAGAGTTTTGGGGTTGAGAGTTTTTAACTTTACTAGGAAAATTAATAAGGAAACTTTTTTGTCTCTGGCATTTTTTTTTCATACAATATTTTGAGAACAATACATTTTTATTGAACAGCTTGAGGAAATTTTTCGATAATCGATAGTCGATAACTTTTTAATTAATGATCAAAAAAATTGTCAAAAATTATTTTATGATCTTTATAAGTTTGTTTACAAATTTTTAATACAAAAAGAAAAAAATCTTGACTATTTGTGAAAATTCATGGAAATCAAATTTGAGACTCGGGAGAATGAGTTGAATGTATTTCGAAAATATTTGCTTATTTGCTCCCAATTCATGTAGATCATTTAATCGAAAAACTCGATATTAGGATAAATTTCACATTGTCTCAGTCGAACTGTTCCATCCTGTATATGTAATGGACACGAACAGATAACGGAGAAATATGTCCGAGTAAATGCTAAAGCCATTTGTCGTTATGTTGTGGTTAATGTAGTGTGTGAGCCTGGAAAACATTTCAAGGGAAATCTGTATAGTTTCAGAAATTAATTTTAACACAACACAATGTATAAGGTCCACACATTTTCTGATTGGAGAACCAAACAAAATATAAAAACATATGTGAAATGTGTGCAGATTTTGCGTGGATGATTTTGGGCCCAAGAAAAAACCATTTTCACCCAACACACACACATTTTTTTGCCAACACTTAAGAATGAAAGCCATCAATTCAAGTGGAATAAACGAATTGAATTGAACAACCTTTAAACCGAATTTCTACACTGTACAACTATTATCCAGGCAGCAGGATTTCAATTTCACTCGAAATAAATTATACTGTACGGTGTTTTTAATTTTTATACCGTAAATAAGGGGCTTTTTCTCTGTGTTGCCAAGCTGAATAATGTACACGATCAAGCATTAAGGAGTAAATACACAGCGAAGGGAGGTGCTTAATTGTTGAAATTCACACTTAAAATCCAATATTAGACTTGTGCAAATTGAAAAAACAAATCCTGACTAATTACCATATCCGACTAAAGCGAAAATTTATCATTTAGAATCGTTTTTCTCTCATACCGGCGCGCTTTTATATTCTTTTTTATTTGCTGTGAATATCTCACTTAATTTATGATATTATTTAAACGTGACACCCTCGTTAATTAATCATTTGAAAGGAAATGAAAAACACACTTTAAAATCGTAAATTCATAAACCTTAACATTTTTGTATACAAGCGTAATTATGTGTTATTTCCCAACAAATTTGAATTTAATCCAAAGAGCATTTAAATTTAGTCCAAGACATGAACTTTCTACTAACAGGTCTGCATTGCAGAAGTTTATTATTAAAAAGGGGGCCAAAAGATACAGAAAAAGAGCGGAACAGACAGTCATGACAGTGAGGAAAATTACAAATCTGCCGAATATGTGTGCGGAACACAGTGTCACATGTCGTTTACAATAGTAAATAAATATACGTTTATTATTATATGTTTTTGAGTTAAAAGAGCGCATTATTTGAATGACTGACATTTTTTCTCTTCTCTCTTGTGAGTTCCTTTTTGCTTTTTATTATTAGAAATTTAAAACAAGCTTAAAATTACTGAGCGCTTATTTAATACGCCTTTAATAGGGGCACCAGGTGCCTCTGTCACAATATACCTCGTTACATTCTGAATTCTATTAGAGTAAATTGTGAACGCGGAACTCCCCATCTAATTTCTACCCATATATAAGATAGTTGAGTGATTATTTCGTTTTTCCTAGTCACATCTCATATATCCGAATATATATGTATCTCTCTACTGGGAAGGAAATGAATTTTGGGCCCGTGGTGTGGTATGGTTGGGGGAAATTCGATTCGTCCAATCTAAACTAGTATACCGTGGAGATAAATGGATTGTGTGGTTTTTCTATATATATGGAATTGTGAAACGATATTTCATTCGGTAGAAAATTAATAACAGATTGATTTGTTTCAATAAACACCCGAAGTTTTCGTTAATGTGACATAGCTGAATGGAGCAGACAAAATGCGGTAATTACAGTTTTTGGGTGGATTCTAAATAATTGACCTTAGTGATCAAATCCAAAAAATTTTGTAGCGTTTTAAGTTCGGATTCATTTTCTGAAAACACTTAAGAATTTCTGAGAATTTTTTCTTATGAAAGATTTTTTAAGTCCTTCAAGGGTTCAAAATCGGGTTCTTGAGAGGAGCGCTTCAATTCTTCATCTAAAAACTTCACCAGAAACCAACATGTTTTCCAGATGACGAGAAGAAGAAAATAAAGATAAGATACCAAGAAAGACAGCTTAATCAATCAAAGATCGAATAATTTAGCCACTGATGGAAACATGTATAGCTGTTTTTTGTTCAAAATTCATGAAACCACAAAATATGCTCTTAATTCCTCTTTTTTTAAGAATAATGTTCGGCATCTCGTTATACCCACAAGTTTCTGGGCACATCTTTATACAATTAAACAATTCAATGTGAGAGCTTTTGATTCGAAAAGTTATTCGGCTGTAATAATCAAATTTTTTCAACAAATTTACGTTGTCGAGGATTGTCTTCTTAACTCTCATACAGATCTATAGTTAATCTGATGAATGAGGGTATTGTTCTGCTTTTTGCCCACATAACCAACCTCCCCTTTTACATCCCCATCAACAAACAACAAGCGCGAGTAATAACGAGCTAGATGATGGGAAATATATTAAATTTCTGAGGCGTAAACGAAAAGCATACCGAATAGCAATTATGATCATTTTCTACGACTTTTTATTATCTTAATTATAATGTAAACTGAAGTGAAAGAAAAACAGTTTAATCCAGAATACGGAATGGTTTAGTTTATAATAAACAGACCACTACGTTGGTAAATTGCATTTGCCCGAAGTCATAAAAATGTAAATTGTTATAGTGAATGGAAGCACTATATATGAAATTGTTGGATAACATAAAGGTTTCATCAGTTTTCTATTAAAAGCTAGACTTTAATTTCCCCGCTCTTGCATGTTCGTCAGAAAATGATAAATGCGGTAGAAACTTTTCAAATTGCCTATTATAGGTTAAAGAGGCAAGTTTACTAATCAATAAAATCGTGTAAAAATGACTCTAGTTTATTATACAAACAAAACCTAAAAATAAGCCCCGTATTTTATTATTTAATCAATAATTTGGCTGTTTACTGCGGTACAAGCTGAGTTTAAGACAATTTTCCCAACGTACCTACTTCATGTCATCGCATTTATTGCTTATTGCATGCGAAAATGACGGCAAAAATATATCACAGTCGCGTTTTTGTGACATTGTGCATTTGCATATTGCTGGTGCAGTGCCAAACAAAGATCTGTCATCAAATGCTCTCTTAAATGCTTGTTTTTGTAAAATGGCAAAATTTAAGCAAACAACAAGACTAATGAACGGATTACATAAATTTCTGCATTGTGATAGCTATAAAGTCTGACTTTATTCATTATAAACATATTTGTATGATGCCTTTGTACATTGCTATATTGATGATTCCTTTTGGAATTTTTTTATTAAAAATGGAAAGTTTTTCATTTGGTACTGATTGCACTAATTGCGTACATAGAGGGAAAATTGATGTAAAAAAACTACACAGAAAAAGAAGAGAAATGGTTGACCAACAGATGAAAAATTACACTTTTTCAAAAATAGGAAAAACTAACAAAGTGCTGAAAGAGCGTTATATTTGTTTTCCTCTTGTGTTCTTTACATTTGATGCGTGTGTATAAAATAATCCTCATTAAAGCACTAATGATATACACTTGTTTTTTGGTTTAATTGGGGGAGATTTTAAGCACCCTTCAAAGTACAAGGTTAATAAATTTTTACCGGATTTATGTAGAATGTTGATGGAGTTTCCATGGCTTAGATAATTATAAAATTTTGTCTATTAATTTGCCCGGCATTCTTTGTTGGTGAAATTCGAGTAGAGGAAAATTGTGCCGTTTTCGGCGCCAAAGTTTGTGTTTATTTAAAAATTTCGACACATATACAGTTCGTTAGTGAAACTGTCTACCGAAATTAATTGAAAGTCAGTCCCAATTTCCCACTCGGATGGCACTGGAAATAGATGGACATTTTAAAATAATTTTCGACATACGCCGTGGAAAATCGATGCTTTCAAACAGAACTTTTAACACCTTTTCCGAAAACTTTCCCCCTTTAATATTAGTAATTTAAAATTTCATAAACCCATTTGGACAGAAAGTCAATAATAGAGATGGTCGTTCCTCTAATGCGGTTCTTTTCGGGAAAATATGCCCCCAATTTTAATATCCGCTTAATCAGAAAACTTTGATTTCGATCCATATATCATGTTCAAAAAAAAACTCCCCCCTGTCAACGGTTCTATTTAATTCCACATGCGAAGATGGGAGAGGTGAAATTGATACTTTTCCATGTCTAACAATAAAATCGGAGAGTATTCTGTCTTTTGTGCGCGGGAAAAGGGAGGTTTTGTAAGTGACATGGAGATAACAAGAAAAGACAATAGAAAAAGTAAACAATAACAAATAGACTGTTAGAGATTAGGATTTTAGGGGAACAAAATATGTTTCCACTAAAATATAATAAATGGTGGTTAAAGGGCGGTCCTCACATACCAACAATGTTGAAAACTGACGAAATTGCAATAATGCTGAGTCGACAGTGAAAATGTTCCTTTGAAATTCAATTCTTATGATTTTGGGGGAATTTTTATGAACTAACTACAAAGAAGTTTCCGTGTTACTGTCCTAGAATGCGAAATGTCTTTAGAGAATAATTAATGTCAATAGATTATTTTTTTAATTAGTTCCATGTTGAAGTTTAACAGTGAAGAAAAAACCAATAAATGAGCCGATGAATAAACAACAGACTAACGGATATTGGAGTTTAATTGCATTTTCCAAATAGTAATTTTTACAACACTGTTTAAATTACATAAATTTTACATTTACCATTGATTTGATAGTTTAGAGTTAATTGGATTAAAATCATTTACAATTACATAGAGTAATTTTAAATGTTTTATGTGAATTAATTTCAACAAAACGAAACCCACCTGAAATTCAATTAGTTTCTATGAATTGTTCAGTTTGAGTGTACGAGCGATTAATGTTGAAGTAATAACTTTATGCTTTTTGAGAATGTCATCGTTTAATGTTATTACACTAGATGTGTATTGTAGTTGGATCGAATTCTATATGACAAATTTGCATACGAAAACATGTGATATGGAATTTAGGGCAGGTTAAAATGGCTCTAGGGGGTATATTACACCGTTCAAAATAACATCACACAATTCACCTTTAAACCTTTATCTTGTACTAGTTTAAGAGGGTAAAATTGTTGGTTGCAAAATTTAATTACATTCATTTTGGGAATAATAAATAATATCCAGTTCTTCAATAAGGATGTACGGCAAATAAGACAAATGGGTTCGATTCCCACTGGCGGCAAAACTTTTTTTAAATTAAAAAATATGAGGAGAATTTTATAGGTCTATTTGAAAGTTATCGGACTGTCTAAAACTCGTAATAAAATTTTCAAAAATGCAAAAAAAATCATGACTAAGAAATGTTCACAATTTCAACTTGATTTTAGAAGCTGATCAATTTTTCTATGTATGCTTTAAGAACTGACATGAGATCATCATGACGGTGTGCTCGCTGAATTATTATCAAAGTTAAGATAATCAATTCGCAGGTAGTGGCAATCATAAATTCATCTATGTCAATAATATGTCAGGATGTGCGTGTAAGTGTGAAACACCAAAAACTTTCCACATTTAAGCAAAAAGTTTGCACCGAGAGTTTGCCTCGTTTGTGAAGAGAGAAGCCTTTCTTCTTCTCGTTTACAATATAAGTGAGTTGTAGGGAAAATACAACTATCCCTTCACAAACTCACATATATATCTCTAAACTGAAACCATCAAGCAAATCTCTACAATCTACAATAATATATCATTTTCCTTGGTAGTGTGGGAGATGTAAAGTTTAGAACCAAAGTACAGTTTATGTCAGTTTAATACTTATTTCAAAAGATATTATTGTATGCAACTATATACTCCCAAAATTGTAAACATATACAGTAAAATAAGCAAATGTTTTGATTGTAACGTTTTAGTGGTAGATGGGAGGAGAGCATTGCAAACTACCATCCAATTTCGTGTAAAATCAGGTTAAATATACAACAATTGTATACAAGCTTGTAGAACATTTCCATTTGGTAAATTACAACAAATTCATTAATATCACATTTAAATGTAAATCATTGTTAAAAAGTCACGTCAAAAAAATTGTGCCCTTTTTGACCAATTCTTTGTGAAAGTTTTTTTCCATCTATTTTCCCATACATTTCCACAGGGAAAAATGGTATTAGAAATAAAGTTGTTAAAGTTCATTAACAGTTTATTTATTAAATATGATAAATTACCCTTCTATAAGTTAGCCGAAGGCATTTCTATTTGGATTTCGAAAAGTTCCTTGTATTATACACAAGTTACCATTTTCAATGGATTTAAATTGAAATATGGCATGGGAATACACCCACTTCGTCCCCCTTTATCCTGAATATTATACGATATTGGTGCGAATCTACACTTTTATAAAGAAAGTTTTCAGTTTAAATTCACTTTTGTATTTCTAATACAATTAATTGTGTCTTATTTCCCCCGAAAATTAATCCAACACTCCCTTCCGTCCCATACACAGTTTATAGGGTGATTTTAGTTCGCCCACTTTTGTATAATTAAAAAATTTGTACAAACATTTGTGCATATAAAAAAAAGGCGAGAACGAAGTATTTTTTTTTAATTAAAACTCTGATCAAATATTTGCACGGAAATTTTCTTGCATTCTCCAACAATTCACTAAATAATATCATCTGGTTTCTTTTTTATGTTGAATTTACAGTTTATATATAAGCCTGTTTAATTAAAATGCAAAATAAATTCACAATTTTATTTTGGCACGCATATAAATTTATTTGTACGGACAATTTACAATTATATCAAATTTATTTCAATGCAGGTATAACATTTGTGTGAAGAAATTTTGCGATAGTAAATCGCACAACATTTCTATCTCATTTTACCACCGGATATTATTGACCAAAGTCATAATTTACTATCGTACGTTATTTCCACCATTTAAATTACATTTCACACAAACCATCGAATGTATTTTCGCACTGTATTCAATGATTTATAGTCTTTTAAAATGTACTAGAACGATTGAAAAAAACACAATAGAAATTGCAAGTTTTTTCAGGGAGAGAAGGGGGTGAATAAAAATGATTTCATTAGGTTTTCGGTTAAATTTGAAAATAATTTGCTGTACCGGGTTAGAATTGCTTTATATTAATTTTCAGCAAATGTAATTAAGGCTTATATTGCTTTCTGTGTAATTTTCACAGCCCCGAACCCCATCACAATCTTAAATTCATGTAAATACAAATTACGACTTTAATCTCATACATTGCATACATGAATTTTATTACATATTTCTTGTTTTAAAAAATGCGTGAAACATTACAGACCAACTAAATTTATACTCTTTCCAAAAGCTTCTTTTTAACTGCGTCTCTACAATGTAATTAAAAAAATTCACACACACAAAACGTAAGCTTTTAGGCCAATTACTGGAACCACGACCATAATTCACTCATTTGTAATAAAAAAATTGTTTTCTAACAGTTTTTAATGTAACTGGACGTTGATGAATTTGTCCAACGTCAGTGAAAATTTTTCCCTTCGCAAATACCTACCTACACAATACGTAAACGTATACAGCGTTCAAGTACATTAGATTAGAAATGTGCAATTTCATCGCCCACGCATTCATATAGCTTGGAAAATCTTTAACGAAACACCAATGTAAATAATAAATCACACGAGACTCTTTCCACCGTAAACAATAACGATTTATATATATGTTACACATAAAATGACAAGACTTTGATAAATGGCTTACATGCACACCCTCTCCAAAGACCGAATACGAATTCATTTAATAAAACACTTTAACATATCCTCACAAAGTGAATTCAGCAATTTTATAGAAATGCGCCCATTTAATTATAATAAAATGCACAAGAATCCCCGTACATTTTCTATACCCCTCACCGCGCGCACCGCCCTACAACTTTTCCCTATATTAATTTCATTTTATTCATTCACAAATAAATTTCTATCAAACAAGTGCATTTGACAGCGTACATATTCGTCCGCCAACAGATGATGGATGCTTCTAGTGTATTTGTTTTCATGTATGGGTACAATAAATTGTACATTATAACATCATCATCTAATAAATATGCAAATAATGCATTAATATAATAGTGGGAAAAGACATAAACCTATCACTAGCAAATAATCGTAAATTTTCTTCGAAATTCATCGGCTAATTAGAAATTCAAGAAAAACCACCCTCTTTATTCACAAACACCTCGAAATACATCCGTTTGCCAATCAATTTATAACCGATTTTAGTGGGAGAAGATGATGGGGGTGTGCACCCATCACTTGATTGTTATTAACCCTCATTCTACTCGAAATAAATTCATTATGCATTTAGCAACATTAATGAGATCGTTTCTATACTCTGTTATAATAGGCAAACTTGTGTATAAATAGTTATTAGGGGCTTCGACTTGTGCTGGAAGTGGTGAAATTCCCCATTCATAATGTATGCACCTGTAGGTCTAGGATTGTCATCAAATTGGTCCACAAACATTGCTATAGCAACATTTAATCGGAATCTCTTGTTTTCATCAACAGTTTAAAGAGCGGACTGAGTATTTTAATGGCAATTCATGTAGTTGGGGGGGATTATTGTTATTGTTATACATTCAAAGACGCGAAGAAAATGTCAATAAACAAGCTTAAATTGAATGCGAAAAAAGTCCATAATCAAACGACAATGTGAGAAGAACGGCGACATCGAGATAGACAGAAGGGGAGGCCGAAACAGAGAAATTATATGGAAAAACGGCGATGTGTATAAAATGTGATTTTTTTGTTTTATAGCAGATGATTGTGCGATTACGATTGTTTGATGTGTTTTGTTATAAAGAATAAAAGAGATATAGGAATATCTATCGGAAAATGAGTTTTTCAATATTGCTTTTTCTTTTCACTTTTATACTTGCGAAATGGAGAGGTATTATTGTAAAATGGAAGAGAAAGATGTGGAGACGTGTTATACATCAATGATTGCACGTTTCCCAATCTAATTTCCACGTAATTTAACAGAGAACAAAAATTCACTTTACTATTTATTGAAGAGTGGATGGTGCAACAAAGGCGGTCGACTGGTCATTTACATCCCCGATGAGTAATTACTAGTTAAGAAATGTTGAAAAATTCACATGAGGTGTACTTTTGTTGAGGTGTTTTTTTTTGTTGAAAATTTCCCAACAATTTTACAGTGTTTAACAAAAGCTGATTTTCATGTCGAAAACTTCCAACAACTATGCATTATTATAATGTAATGGAAAATTGGGACTAAAGACAGAAAGTAGGGCGTCTTGAACTAAAATATTTGTGTTAAAAGTTTCCAGATTAAACAAGCTCGTATAAAAGCAATGTGGATTGTTTTCCTCCTTTTGAGAAAAGATTACACTATTAATGCGGTTTCCCGGTAATGGACCACAATTAGGTACCATTCGCGTGTGAAATTATTGCTTATTTTCCATCTATTCTCAATGTATGATGACGACAAACGTCGATTTATCATCACATATAAAAACAAATTTTAACTAGATTACATCATGTAAATACCATTTTGTTTTGGCGAAGAAAACGAAAAAAAATGATTGGCGTGTGCCGTACAAGATTAGATGGAAAATCCATTGTAGTCAGTTTTGACTTGTTGTTGAAGCACGCTATGATTAGGAGAATGTGTGTGCCAGCGATGCACAAAAACCACCCCCCAAGTTAACAACCATCCCCCGTGCTCCTCAACTTATTTATATTCCTGTACGGTATAAGTATTACAAGGCTTAATGGACTTTTTCTATAAATCTGCTATGTGTGTCATACGAATTTTATGCTAATTACTTATTTTCCATCAGGGCTTTTGGAAAAACAACCCGTTTTAACAATTAATAAACTTTATGTTGAAATGATTTACTGTAAAAGCGTTCTTGGTTTTTGCAACATTTTTTAAGCTACGTTATAAATTAGTTAAAATGTTTATAAACTGCCCCCTAATGGCACATTTAATTTATACATTCCTGCTGTGCTGGGGATAATTTTAAGGGAAAACGTACGATTAGAGGAGTAACTATACGTGTTTTATTTAAATTGCGATAATTGCGAATTGGGGTGTTTGCTATATTAGAATGCAATTAATCGATTATCTAAATTGTCCTAGTAAGAAATTTGTTTAGCCACTGAAAAAAATGTTCTTGATGTAAGAGTTTACTTTTATTTCCAACAATATTTTGTCACCATAAAGCAAAATGCATGTGTAATTTTCGTAGTGTACCACCCACCCCCTATTTACTACATTTAAGTGGTGGCTCATTTCGGAATGAATTCTATCCGAGTGCTTTTTTCACAGGAGCGCTACACGCTCTTACTCTTACGTTTAATTAAAGTGGATCGCCTGGACACATCCGAGTCCCGGAAGAAAATCTTCATTTTCCTAATTGGAATTTATTTCGATATGTAAATACACACGGCAAAGTAATAAAGCGCAAATCCAAACCCCATTGTGTAGTGAATGTGAAATCATGAGACCATCAGGTGTGCGGAATAAGGTGAATTGCAAATGTCACACAATGCGGGGTGGCAATTGAGGTGGGTCGTTTTGTAATGTTGCAAAAGGGCGACTGGAGATGGAAATGGACGCGTCCGCCACCGGAGACTTGGCCCGTCGTCATCGAAAATGTTAAAATCTAATAAGCGTGCCTGATGGTCGGTGCTGTGCCATTTAAACTAGGCCCAAACACCCCTTCAGCGCACCCCCAGCTGCCCTTTCACACAAACACGTCGACGCCGGTGCAATAGACGTCATAGAACATTACTGATATTTGAACAAGACGCTAATAACTTGAAACTACATCAAGTAGAAATTTATTAACGTCGTAAAATTGAACTCGTACGAATGGAAAGACGTGTCTTTATAATACCAAATATTGCCTTCTCTCTTCACCTTCCTCTTAACCATGTGACATTTGGCATTTTGTTTTTTATTTTTCAAATTTTTATTTTCTCTCTTCCCTTAAATAGATCTAGCCATAGTGTCGGGAAAGCTTTTAGAATGAAGATGGAAACCTTTTGATCCCGTACATAAATTCCTCTCTTTCTCTCTTACATATTCTACGCTTTTTATACGTTCTCTAATTGCCAATAATCTTCACCATCGATATACCGACCCATTGTTATGAAGTTTAATAAAGCGCCTGGCGTGTATCATATGCGATTATGCGGTTGAGTACGGTCAGTTTCGGTGTGGCTGTTTGGTTTCCATTACAAATGGATGTGTGTGTGCCACTTAACACACGCTACGTCCATGGGGACAATAATAAACCTGCTACATAAACTTAACGTTTAATTGTAACAGAAATAAAGCACGCAAGTGTATACCGCGGTCCATATTTGCTCGGAAACATTATACACCGGTTTGGAAAGTTATTTTTCCTGGTGTGCTTGACTGTACTCCCTTCGGCCATATTCTTCATTGTATACACTTATTATTTGTATGTCCAAAAAACCGGGATTTCATTATTATTATAAGAGAGTACAGGGGGTGGAAGTGGGCGATCTCGACATCGTCTTCAGCTCAAGACCGTAACATAAAGTCTCGTGTGTAATAATATTGTATACGCATTTTCTCCATACACACCCTGGGGACACCATTCCAATACCAAACAGAAAACAATTGGAAAAGTGAGTCTCACCAGGCAATTGTAATTTATGGGAATATTGGCGCTCGTAAACAGAAATATGACTTTGGTAAAAGATATGTGGTTGTAATTGGAACAACAATCGGATCATTTTCTTATTGATAAGGAAGTTTTAATTTGAGTTTTTTAACTCGCATTGTGCGCTAATTTCTGAATAGAATGACCTCACTTTTAATTCGCCTCAATCGACGTTTTACACCCTGTAAATACCAAACCACAGTTTTTGTATAATGGAATTAAACCAGTGAGCTTCGTGTGTTTTTTCAACATAATCTAAAGACACAATTATCATTATTCCCGAGTTTTGCGAATCTCACTCCCTTGATGGTACCCTGGGATTAAATAGAAACGAGAATATCTCATCTGTGTATAGGTATATGTGTGTGGAAATGAATACCGCATTTTTCTGAGAGGATTTTATATTTCATTCTTTTGATAAGACGGGGCCAGACAGAGAGAAGCGCAAAAAAACTTTCATTTTCCGACAGATTGTCCGGGATAAGATGCTGTGTTCGGACGCGTTTTGTCTAATGTTTATAGCGGTTTAAAGGGCCACTTGCGCAAATGGGTGACGACCGACCACCACAACCCCCCAAATAATAAACTGTACAACTTGATTGCAATTTTTTTTCGTCACTATGTGCCATAATTTAGTCGGGATAGTGTGACATTCTTGATTAAAGCACACACACTAACAAATTTTATTAAAACACATCAATCACGTTTATAGACGGCTTTTCTAGGGCAACTATATAGGGTGTTTAATTTCAAACTGTACTAAAATTTACAAACACTCTGTATATAAATGTGTCCGAACGTAATTACAATCTTGTGTTAAATGGGAAAAGAAAGCAAACTGTGGAACTGTGCAAATGTACATTTTTATAGTGGAGGAATTTCATTAAGGTGAATGTACATAAAGAATTTATAGGTATGGCTGTTTTTTTATTGATATACCTCCATAGACAGACAGGAAGCAAGGGAGGAAATGAGGGAGTAGAGTTGAAAGAATGTCCGATGTGTCGTCGGTGTGAAGATGAACGGTTTCTTCCCCTCATACTTTTTTTTACAAACATTATTGACAGTCGACAGAATTGTTAAGGATGCATGGTTAATGTTCGACGTTGTAGTACGCGATGGATAGAAGACGGGGATGAAAACTTAATTTTTCGTGACTAGAATTTATGTGTCTTCCATAGTGTTTTATCTTGCAATTTTATGTGAAACGACACCAAAGTACAAAAATAAGAAAATGTGTTTTTCGGCTATGTTTAGAATGTTTTTTATGAGAAATCAAATTCACTTTAGTAAACTTAACTCAAGATCAAATTCAATTTTCATTAGATTTGTTAAGTAACTGACTGACAACAATTAGAAAATGAGGGAAGAGGGTTGAAGTTTTACTTTGTGTGTATAAGTGTTGATCCCTTCAACTTTTAATTGACTACACTTAGAACTAGTTGCATAGAGCCTTTAAAAGGGGATGTGGGGTGATACAGCAAGCAACTGAGTTACATTTTGCTTAGTAAAAACACTTCATTCCGTTTGCGATTATATTAAATTTCCAAAGTGAAATGCACACGTCATGAAAGTTTAACAATAAATTAAATACATGTCTAATATTGCCACAGTGAACATTATTAACAGATAAGACGGTTAATTTTTCCCATTTTTCATGTAAGGAGAATAAAAATTGATAAAGGAAAGCCTAAATGGGAAAATGTCAAAGCAGTTAAGTGAACACAATTAAAATGATCTACTTTCTGGTATTAATTTCTCTTTTCAAAAAAAAAACTTATCACATTCGTTTAATTAACAGTTTCCTTTTCA